>QLOY01008563.1:0-106797 GCA_003313965.1 Megacollybia marginata
CTCTCATGCTCGTAGTGTCGGCCGTTTATATGCTAATCTTCGGACTTCTTGGGCTCATTCCTGCGCCAAAAGTCCGTCGAAAGTAATGCTATTCATGGCTGTGTATTTACACTTGTACTGGTGTTCGTATGAACACAGCACGTGACTTCTGTAACTTGTCCGCAGCCAATGTACAGCGGAAATAATCCATTCGCCTCCCAGGCGAGTGCTCACACTCGATATCCAGAGCTTTCATCCGCGCCAGACCCTTCATCTGCCCACTTTACGTCTTGGGTGCAAGGGCAACAGTCCACTGAGTATCAGCAGTCCCCTCAGCAGTCGCTATCTCCTCAATTTAGTCCCGTCTCTCCTCCATTTACAAGTCCATTACAGAGCCCACCTTTCCAACCGTCAAGTTTCTTTGGCCAGCAACTTGCAGCTGCGTCAGGCCAGCTGGGTACTAGTTACGGCTACCTTCAAGGCCAGACTACTTCTGCACCCCAGAGTTACAATCCAGTTCAACAGCAACTCACCAACCCTGCATATGTTTCTCAATTTGATCCATACTCGTCCGTAGGCCAAGGATGGGATGCTTCTACTCAGACGCAGCAACCCACTCAACAAACTGCCGCGACTTCCACGGCCGGTACAGCACCCCACAACAGTCACTTACACCCCAGAGAATATCTTCGCACTCATAAGCAAGAGGTCGATTCGTGGGATGCATATGCTTGGAAACAACTTCTAAACAGCTTTGATGCTCTTAAGGACGCTTGGATTACTAGAAAGAGGGACATCGAGGCACAGGTGGCCCAGCTACAACTACAAATGCAGTATGGCGGAGGTCACTATGCGCCCCAGATACAGCAAGAAGGCGCCCGGCTGCAGAGTGTATGTTCCTTCTTCCTATGTTCAATTCCCTCATCCTCTGTTCAGCTGATCAAAGAAGCCGAGTCGAATAGCGGTTGGCATACACCAACACTTATTCACTCTTATTTATTAACTTACTTTCAGATTCTGTAGCAGCATCATCCTTCCAGATGCAGGAAGTTTTCTCGAGCTATCGGCAGTCTGGCGATCTAGCTAGCAAACGGCGCGTTCGTGAGGCGTCAAACGGTGCCCTACTTGCCCTGCCAGATTGGCCCTCACAACAGTACTAGCTGTCGTGCCATGTATCATGTCATTACCACAGAGTCTTTGTTGTACATGATTAATTCTACATCTATTGTCTAAGAACAAATATTGGGATATAGTCTTTCAGTGGGATCTTGCGGGATCCAGCCACCCTCCAAGCCCCTCGAGTAACTCCACTCATCTGAGTTTTCGGCTTTCCATGCCCAGAAAATCTGTGCAGTATTAGACATTGGACATAAACGAGAAAAAGAGCCTACCCAGCCATTGATTTGCTCACCCATATCTACTTGAACCTCCCAATACCTGGTTTACGCTGGGTTAGAGGAAAGATCTACAGAGCACAGCACTTACTGTCTAAGGAATGTCTTGTAATCAGCAGAGAAAGTACTATAGTTGCCAGTCCATCCGTCGCATGAGCCAAACACTTGAGAGTTGGGCGCTATAGATCCGTCCCACCTCGCTCCCACTCCACGGCCATTGAGCCACAGAGTGCAGTCTGTTACTGCATTCGACCATTCTCCGATAATGGTCCACAGATTAGATGCAGCGTACGATGATAAATCCGTCATCTGGCTACAGGTAGACTGAATATGTTCATCGAGGGATTGTGCAAGTTGATCATCATTGAAGATCTGATATTCATGCTGGAAACAAGTCAGAATGTATGAGTGTGAACGGTGTCCTCACATAGTCCATGAGCACACCAGTGGCGTTTGGATACGTCAGAAAATTCTGCCAGCTCTGTGTAAAAGGGTTAGTTACCATTACTTACGCATGTACGCATAAACACCATACATCTACTCCCAAAAACGCATCTCCAATCATAATTTGAATATCCGAATCGACTTCACGGACAGCTGCATATCCGTCCAACCAATACTGTCTCACTACGGCTACAAATGCAGAAGAAACATAACCGGCCGGTTCATTGAGCAGCTCTAGGACGTCGATCATGCCCCCGATGTTCTCAGCTATGAATCTGACGGTGTCGACAGTACGTGTAACATTATCTGCATTCCAAGCCCACTCTGGTGTGCCACGCTGCCCTACATGCCACTGTCAGCGAGTCAGTTCTTAGAATTGGAACCTGCGAACACCTGAATTATCGTAGCCTGGCGACAATTAATTGAATGAACGATTATTAAAGTAAGATCCAGGTACCATTCTGAGAGCCTGGAGCACCATGTATGTCCAGAATCACATGGATGTTATGATCCTTGGCCCAGTTCAACGCTCTCAAGAGGTATGGCCAAGCTCCGGTCACATAAGGTGCCGTTGAAGTGCTTCCGTTGGTATCTGCAGACGTTAATGGGACTGACCAATAACCTAGTGGTATTCTGAATGGCGCTCAAACATTGTCCGCAGGTAGTGCATAAGCCTTACCGAACATGGTTCAGTCCTGCTGCTGCAATGGCTATAAAATCATCTTCTGTGATCCACTTGAGAGGAAGGTTAGAATGTCGTCATGGGGTTTAAAGAAGCCTACCGTGTCCCAGTGCTGGGTGAGGACACTCAAAGCCGTGTCTGAATCCTGCATCTGACCGAACGTGTATTCATCCACGATATTTTCATTATTCGTGGCCTCGAAAATAGAGGGGGCTGTTGAAATATCAGTGGACCTATGAGGAAGTTTTGATGATGCTCACTTATCCACGGTTCCAGCACAAACCAGCCTCCACTTTGAAAGTTATGACGAAAGACCGTTCAAGTATCCAGACTTACAGATTAACTCCACGTATCGCCTGCTTACCGTACGGAAATGGTGTCGGTGTTGGAAATCCAGATGTACTAGACCCGGTCGACGTAGCGGTCGGCGTAGCGGTCGGCGTAGCAGTCGACGTAGCTATTGCAGAAGGAATCACTTGAGCCGCGGCGATTTCACTGTGGGGGCGAAGATAACATTGTTGCTTGGCTTCAGTGAGAAGACCGAGTGATGTCCAAAGACCCCAAACATTCAGAAGAAACCGTCTGAGTAACATGGACCAAGGAGAAGTGAGGTACGAATAAGAACATCATTGTGGCCATGAGGCAAAGCCATCCTATTTATAGAAGCATGCCAGTGCCAAATTTATTCCTGCCCTGTAACTTAACAAATCCAGAACAATATTACATACATAACAAATGATATTCAGATATATTACATGACGGGTGAACGATTGATGAGATACTTAACCTTGCTTGATCGTATAAATGTGCAAACCATGTAACCCTCAATGAACGCTGAAGAATCGCCTCCATTTGTCACCCTTGCCGCGTCCGTGTACCTTCAACTTGCGGCGGGAGTAGCGTAGGTTTGGATCGCGCTTTTCCGCAGACCGCCCCTTTGCAGCCCAGTGATCTGGGGTCTGCATGTATGTGCGCCATGCTTCAGCTTGTGAACCCAGCAGAGTCTCCTTGACGGTTGAAGCACGTTTCCTGGCCCTTTCGGTCCTCTTCTTCAGCTCTTCCGCCGCAGAGGACAGGATCCGCTCGCCTTTCTGCTTCAATTCACGTGCCTTGCCCTTAGCCCTATCATTGCGGTATGTGAATTGGTCTAGGATGAGCTGAGTGGTACTCTTGTACTCATGCAAGACTGTATATATTTGTCGACGAATAGCTTGCATCAGGGCTTCGAGTGCTTGTGCAAGCTCGTCATGCTGGACAATGTCCAACAATGCTTTCTTCGTCGCGTCCACAAACTCGGAAAGAGAATCGACAAGTCTGAGACTGAGAGAGGAGGAGGTAGAATCCACTGTAGACTGGGCAACCTTGCTTGCTATGGTTGAAGACTGAACAGAGACATGAGAAGGTGGATTGGACAAAGTACTTGGCGGACGAAGAGTGACATCTGTTGATGGACGCATCTTCTCTGCCCATGTCTGCGCTTTGGTAGGCTGTGCATCATTTGCAGAATTGGAAGTAGGTCCCCGGTCGGTTGTCGGACCAAAGTTAAAAGTAGGAACAATCGCGACATGCGTGCTGGCTCTGACCAATAAAGAAGTTGTACTGTTGACGACAGCCGATGGAGAGCCTGGAATTCCATAGAGAGTGATTTGAGGTGGTGGAGTCGGGGTTGGAGCAGGCAATTTTCGGAATGAAACGAGACCCACAATCAAAGTGACAAAGGCAAACCTGAACAGAATCAGAAATCAAGCACTGGCAACATAGATATGACATGCAAAGTAAGTGCTTGGATAGATGTGAAGTGTTCAAGGTGAATACGTTTGATAAACCTCTTCTTGGACAACACGGGGGCAAGCATCGATGGGTTCATTATGAGATCAAATGCTCGCTTGACCTGACATTGATTAAGTCGAGAGACCCCATTAATGGAGATGGGTTCTGCGCTGTCGTTACTTAGCATCAATATTTGACGAGGAGGAATGTGGAGGGTATGCAAATCACCGAGAGCTTTCTCGGTAGATAATGGGTTCAAAAGGATGGGAAGATAATACGTATGATTAAAAGATGGTGAAGCATCGCTCGGAAGGTATAATATAGCGAGAGAAGGCTTGTCCGACGTGAGCTGCTCGGACTGCAGACACGGGGACATCAGCTGAAAGAGAAGATATCTTTAGATACTTGCCTTGACATTTGGAACACCATCTGTGCGGTCATGGATGGCGCACGTAAACTGACCATTCGGGACAGTCAGCCATTTCGTATAGTTGTCCGCAGCCCGAATACTCGGTGCTGTGTTGTCTGGGAAGCCCTTGCACAAGAGTTCGTGTACAAAGGACCACTTGCAAGGACCGCCTGCACCATAGAGATATATGTTACAGTGAACAAGAGGCGGCAGAGGAGTGTGCACAGCTTCTTCAGCTGCTTGGGGAGCCGTATTTAGAAGCTCGGACGGGACATCAGTGGCATCCAGCGCTGGGTGATCCACTGCGTCTTGTGTGGCATCGGAGGTATGGACCGCTTCGAAAGGTTGGATTAATTCGTCTCGTGAGCTTGTGAGGGGATCAGGGAAGGACAGTTGGAGATCACCAACTGAGTTGTGTACTGTAGAAGGATTTGAATTAGACCTAGATGCTGAGAGAGTGCTGATCATGCTTTGGTCAAGAGCATCTCTGACTCGTTGCTCTTCTGCTTGGTCGGTGAGAAGAGAATGTTCGCATTTCGCAGACTCTTGGTCGATATCGGAGACTTCGCTGGCCGAGTTCTCCCAGGAATCGACCTCACCGTCTGCAGAACTACCAATACTAAATGAAGATCGTCTAGAAGGTGGCATTGAGCCAGCTTCGTTGTGATCACTGTCGCTCAGCGACTCGGTATCGGACTCACGGTTACTGGCAATGTCAAACCAGTCAGAATCTGAGCCGTCGAGGTCTGGGGAACGAGTGATATCTACAAACTGGTCAGCACTGTTCATCGTGGTTGCTGAAAGAGAGGAGCTTGTCTGTGCCGCTTTTGTCACGGCCGGCTTGATCCGGTCTTCTCAGGCCATCATGCTTGTCGACCTTCCTGCAGACATCCGTACGTCTTAACTACTCTGATTTTGTATTTGCTCATTTGATACAATAACAGTCCTTTCAATCCTTTCATTTCTACCGCCAGACTCCATATTGTCTCTCGCCCAGGTAGGTGACATCGTGTGTGAGCAGATCGAGTCATTCTCAGCTTACACGTAGACATGTCGCTACCTCTACGCATTCACCTCTGCAGATTATCTTTGGCATCAGATCAACATCCCATTACCTCTTGATCTCTTGGATCCAAACCCTGATACTGATCTCAACCGGATATCGGGCCTGGAACTGCGACAGAGCTTCATACGCGCCTTACGGGTAGAATACAATTGGCAAAGGACACCATCTCGCTTGAAAGAATTGACGAGAATAAAACACGGAGATATAGTCTTTCACATGCAATTCGTCAGTGCTGCTTGGCTAATTACTTTGTCTCGGGACACTCGCACCTATCTATCTGTCTGGCACGTCTCTACCCCTAAAAATTCGCATCGTATCGCATGCATCGAAGCTCCATGTGTGTCCAGATTCTCTGCAGTGCTTCGGGAAGATGGAAAAGAGGTCATTGTGGCTACTGACAGTGGACGTCCCGGGATCGAGTTCAGTATCTGTATATTTTGCTTCCCTCATTTTTGACCCGCTCTAGGAATGTGATGGGTATCTATGCCATTCCCTTGGATCTCGACGCAGATTTAAACACCTCCCGTTTTCGTCTCATTGCCAGTGTCACCCGCCAAAACCTAGATGGTGGCGTCATTTCTGAAATGCATGCAACTGGTACCATTTTGGCCGCTGGTGTTGCATATTTCGGAAACATCATGGATCCTCCTACGTATCGCATCTTGTTGATAGACACTACATCAGGCGCCCGGCTGTTTATCGATCCTCAGACGCCCGAAGTCGGTCCATTGTCTGTCTGCTCTTCCCATGTTCACAGTTGACAGAGGATTGCACAGATGCACTTTCGGATAGGCAAAAAATTTCTCGTAGTCTCTTTCATTCGCCAGAAGAAACTTGTTCTACGGGTTCACGACTTAGCTAACATTATCCAACAGCTGTTGTCATGCCAAAAGACGGCTGAACCGCTTCCAGTTGGCGAGGCCTTGGTGGAACATGAAACCCCCTCTTTGCCGTTCGACACCAGCCTTCTCAACTCTCTAGTTGATTATTTGTTATCTGCTGAAACCCTAGGGTCAGATCTGACCCGTATAGTGTCTCTTTCTTTTCATGAGGGTCAGCATGGCTCACCAGGCAGCGCCTACGTGTTTCGTTTCCCTCTCGGAAGAGAGTTCACGGGACAGCATGCAAGCGTCCGGAAATTCTCCACTCGAGCCTACTACGCAACCATTGAGACGGCTCAGATGCCCTGCTTTGGGAACAGTGGACGAAGAGCTGTCTGGTTGGAGCACCAGTGGGATGATACTCAAGCATATGTTGACCAATACTTCTTGATGAAGGCAACGTTTCCCACAGACCCAGAAGAGCGGGCTACGATAGGTCCTCTCCTTGACCGAAGTATTGCACTTCCTTTCGAGATGCATACATGTCGATCAATTGCCTTCCATGAAGCCACAGGTCGCATCTGCTTAGGGCTCCATACTGGAGACTTATACATGATGCAATTGTGAATTACCCTTGTATGTCCTTGGTTCTGTCTAGCTCATACTCAGAATGACAGGGATTAGTCTGCGAGGGTGGCATACCTTGATGATAGTCGGTTCTGTCACGTTGGACGTGGCCGGCTCTGGTTTGACCGTAGAACCGTGGTGGAAGGTTACGGAAGGCTCTGGTTTCGCTTCAGAGCTTAGTTTCAAGAGCGTTTACTGATGGTTATATAAATCGGTTTTCCTCGCTATAGGCTATCTAATGTGATACGTGACACTGTTGTTACCAACCTCACAGAAAAAACGGCTCAGCAATGGTCTTACAGCTCCCGCCAGTAGTTACGGATCGCGCTCTGTCCGATTATATAGCTCAACCCGAGAATGAGCACAATACCAGTTTACTCGCCGACTTGATCCATCTTTGCAATTGACTTTGATTCTATGATTTAGCAACCTGGCCAGCAGCAGATACAGAATGTGGCAGTATGTCATTGAATATTTTGTGCACTTCTAATAATTTGATGTAGGATAGGCAGCTGTTCACGAATACCAGGTATCTATGCGGCTGCCTGACTACGATTCTGGGCAGGGTCAATGCCGCAGCACATCATGTGTGATGTGCTCAATGCAAACAGCGAACCGACAACTCTACCGGGTATGTCGATCTGCTGCCGGCCACGAGTGATGGACTTCTTCCCTGCTCATCGGGTCGTGGGTTTGTGTGGCTGCTGTAGTTGAAGGGATATCTGCAGTTGTCTCGATAACAATATCATAATTGTTCTAGCTTCGGCATTAGACCTATATGCACACATGTGCTCTGCTGTAGTGTTCCGTGGCCTCCGACAAGCATTGCGATTCGAACCACAAACTGTTCCAACACGTAGTCTGTGAAATACGCGGTGGTCGAGTCATGTGCTATTTTCGTATCGTGACCTTGTAATCGCGACGAGTACTAGTCGTGTGCGACGAGTCATTGTTGCTCAGTTTCTGTTGTCCATCTTTATCTGCCACAATCCTGATTGCCATCCCTCGTATGGACCAAGAAATAGAAAAACTTGTTCAAGCTATCGCGATCGCTTCTGATCCAAGCCAGGTGTCCCTACACCAGGATGCTCTGGCGTACCTTTCCACAATTCAACAGAATGCTAATGAATCTTGGAGGATGGTCCTGGTTCTCTTCACGCAGACCACTGCAGATGGCACGAGACAATTTCCCAGTCAAGCCCGCTTTTTTGCCTTACGCGTCCTGGAAGAGTTCCTCGACAATCGGTCAGTGCTTTCCCCGGTGGCTTCATTCAGATTAGCTTCATTAATCAATCAGTTTTGAACCTTTCGACTTGGATACTTTTCAAACACTGCAGCAAGCACTTTGGTCGTATATCCAGTCCGAGTATGTATTCGGTTCGGCAGAAGCCAGCGCACCTTGTGAGTGTTGTGCAGGCATTCCAATTACAGGGCCTCACATTCTTCACAAGTTCTTCGCAACAAATTCTCCCATACCCTCACCCTTTTCTTCCTCTGCACCTATATTGAGCAGTGGCCTGGTTTCTTCTCGGACCTGTTCACTCTCATACGTCCAACAGAGCCCTCATCCTCCTCCCCTTTCAATCAACATATATCACTTTTGTTTTTCCATATACTCATCGAAATATCTGAGGAGGTCGCGGATCAAATGTTAAAAGCATCCCGTACTCATAATGCAGTCCGTATCGCCCGCGACACTCGCGTCAGAGACGCTGTTCGTATACGAGACGCCTTAAGAATCAACGAGGCTGTCCTCGCGATTGTGGGTGAGGGGGTGGAAACTATGACCAACCTGCGAAAGTTGAACTCCTTTGATTCACGTCGGGAGCTAGATGATGCTGTTGAGATCGTGGACTGGGGGATAAGAACATTCGGTTCTTATGTTGGTGAGTTGTTTTACTATCCTTCTCCTTCGCTGATGATTGAGCAGCGTGGATCGACATCAACCTCACTGTCACTCCGACCACTGTTCCGCTTCTGTTCACATTACTGGCAGACCAGTCCTTACCAATACGGCTCGCTACATGTGCCGCCCTACAGAAAATCGTGGCGAAAGGATTGAAGGAGCCCGGTGACAAATTGCAGTTGCTAAAAGTCCTCTCATTAGGCCAAGTTATCGATGTCTTAGAATCAAAGACGCGACATCAGCAAGTAGAACGAGGCTCAGATGTAGACGAAGGAGAGGAATCCTACCGAGAAGCGCTCGGAAAGTTACTAAACATCCTCGGATTGGAGCTTTTAAAACTTGACGTTTGTCATATTCCCTCATAATTCCGACCAGAACTTCACCAATTATCTAGGATTGTCAGGATGAAAATGTTCAGGCGGAAGCTTCAAGCTACCTGAACCAGATGTTGCCTGTGATGCTGCGATTCATGTCCGACGAGTACGACGATACAAGTAGTACCATATTTACTCTTCTCTCCGCGCTGCTTGGAGGGGTAAGCTGAGCATGAGTCCCTGTACCGTCCTCCCTAACCATCTTTACAGTACAAGAGAAGCCGTAAAGTGTCTCCAGATCCTCTCGATGGTCCAAAACGCGAGTTCCTTGCGTCCCTATTGCAAGTTATCCTGGTGAAGTTGAAATGGGATGAGGACGCTGATCCCGAAGATCAAGACGACGATGACAATGCTGAATTTGATAAGCTTCGCAAGGTAGGAGACGATCATCCAGTGCAGTTCCAGCCTCACTCCGTAGGATCTTCGGAATTTCATGGACTCTGTGACTACGGTAGATCAAGACCTCGTTACCGATGCCGTCCGTTCACTCGCCATGAACACAATATCTGCTTACCGCCGTGGGATATCCATGAAATGGTGCGACGCCGAACTAGGTATCTATATGGTGCATATATTTGGTGAGATCAACAAATGTGAGTCCCCCTTCCACAGAAGTTCAATTTTTGATGTGTCGCATAGCTGGCGGGAAAGGTCGCGCTGCGTTCTGTCATGCACTGCCAATCGACAAAAACAAGAAAAAATCATCTGACTATTTTGGATTCACTCTCACAACGCTGGGTGACTTGTTGCTGGCGCTGGTAGAGTCAGGCATGTCCGCTTACCCCCACCGGACTGTCTCTCTCCAGTTCTTCGAAACAGTCACCAGGTACACAGACTTCTTCAAAGTGCGCAAAGAGTGTATCGTTCCAGTCCTGAAAGCTATGATCGACCACCGGTAAGCCAGGAGACCTTAAACTTTGCGCGCTTGCTCAAGTACATGCTGCTTAGCGGACTTCATAATGAAACCCCCGCATACCGTCTGCGTTTGTTTTATTTGTTTCACAGATTCGTAAAAGAGGCTCGTAATGACCTCTCTCCCGATATTTGCGTCAACATCATTGAAAGCATTCGTGATGTCTTGACCATCGAAGTCCAGATACCTGAACCCGACGAGGTGGAAACAGATCCACTAACAGACGCTGTAAAGAGCTCGACCTTTGACTCGCAGCTATATCTATACGAAACGACTGGTACTTTATGTACATGCTTGCCAAAAGAGTCTGATCAGCAAGGCACTTTACTTCTGTCGTGTGTCAAGCCGCTCATGGCTAATCTCTCCGATTGCCTCCAAGTCGTCAAAGGAGGAAGCCAAGAAGTAGTTCCTATAGTCCACACTCATCATATCATCATGGCACTGGGCAACATAGCGAAAGGTTTTCCGGATTATCCATCTCCGGTACCCCTAGACTTCTCATTCCCACTCGCGAATGTATTCTCCCAGATAGCACAGGCCATTCTGGTATGTTTGGAGGCTATGAACGTCTTCAAAGTTGTACGAGATGCGGTATGTAGTATCTTCTCGGCATTCTGGACCCTACTCAGTCTTTCTAGACTCGCTTCGCATTTGCTCGTATCTTGGCTACTGCTGGTCCTCATGTCACACAGTTCATTCCGCCGTTAATGTCCAGTCTCCTGGCGCAATTCGAGCCATCTGAGCTTTCCGATTTCCTCAACTTCCTGGGATTATTGATCTTCAAGCTCAAGGTGCGGGATTTATTTCTCCTTGCGCCTGCTATTGATATAGTGACAGAATGATATGTTCTCCGTTCTTGACGAACTGATTGGGCCTTTGAATGTCCACATCTCCAGTCTGCTGTCGCAACCTATCTCGGGATCAGATGACTTGCAAGCTCACGCTGAAGCGAAAAAGTCTTATCTTGCTCTTCTCAACAATATCATGTCGGCCCAATTACACGGCATATTCGTGTCACCGCGTAAGTAGTATTCTAGCTAGTAACACAGATCTGAACCACTGTTATCTTAAGGCAATAATTCCTCTTTTGAGGGCTTGATCTCCTCTATCCAGCAGGTAGCAGAAGATATCTCTGAGCCTGGTAGCCAGAAAGCTGCTCTGCTTTTCCTTACACGCTGTGTGGCCACATATGGGCAGCTTGCGACGGGAGGTTCTGCGCAGAGTATTGGTGCACAACAACCGAGTGCTGGTTTACCGGGATTTGAGCGCATCATATACGAACAACTGGTCCCTACTGTTTTCAGAGTTCCTGCATCTCCAGATATCAACCTCAAAGACGGACAAGTTACTGTGGTCCGTGCTTTCCTTGTGTTACACTTTCTCCCTTACACTCTTACCTCTAGGTCCTGCACGAAATAGCTAACTTCCTACAAACTGTCTGTAAGACGAGGGATTCCGAAGCATATACTTTCTTTCTCTCCGTCTTCCTCCCATCACAAAACTGGCCTCCAGATGCCGCACTCGACTTTACAACAAAGATGCGGGATATGGATGGAAAAAACTTCCGCAAGTACTTCACAGACTTTGTGCGGTCAACCCGATAGTAGTTAGACTTACTTTTATGATCATCCGCATTCCGCACAGCAACTCGACACTCGCATGATACTTATTTGCATTTATATAGCGCCAATCTTCTATACCCATTGCTCGACTGTCTGTAAAATTTGAACAAGTGAAATTACTTTTTGTATACCATACGCAATCACAAGTGGGATCCTGGTGACTGGTTAGTTTATTCGCCACCACTAATGTTGTCCTCATCTAAGTCTCATCTTCATCATCGTCAGCTAGCCGTGCTGGAAACCAGCCCCACTGAGCAAAGTCAATTCTCATTTCGCCAGTCCGACCAACGATGACCTGCACGCCTTCGGCTTCAAGTGCTTCCCTTTGCAACTGAGCTCCATTTGTGCCGGGACCTCTCGAGGATATTGTGCCTGCTGAAGCAACAACGCGGTGCCACGGAACAGGTGGCTGGGTGTTTGGTGAAAGAAACTTGAGGGCTGCGACTTCTCTCAGATAACTATTTGGTCGAATAAACGCTTACCTTGACCCACTTGTCGGGAATGCCTTGGATAGCCGATTAATTTTGCGATGTGGCCTGGAACATGAAGTTGAATCTGGCATCTAGAGCTTGCACTGACCGTAACTAGTTACTTTGCTTGGAGGTATGAGACGTACAGTATCGTAGACCTATCAACGTTCAGCGCAAGACAACCAAACACAGTATGCTCATTACTGCTGCATGGAACTCTGCGCTATCCATCGAGTAGTGCCTAATTATAGCTCAAAGCGTGACACTGACTCTTTTCCTTCCAACTTTCTGTGTATGGCGTCTGGTAAGAATGCACTGAGTGTGATTTACTCACAAATCAATCCTCAGCTGCACGTCGGAAGCCCAAAATAGTAAGTCCACCTATTGGATCTAAAGACTCGACTTATCGAACAATGACGTTCAGAGACCACCCAGGAAGGTACACAGCTGGCGATTCTGTGTGGCAGCGATTGAAATGTTGTAGCATGGTCCGGATGTCTCAGTCGAACAAACATGGCACGATCTAGCAAACAATATACGCGAAATTCAGAACCACAATGCGGCCAATCTGTCCTTCGAGGAGAACCACCGTTTCGCGTACAATTTAGTTCTTCACAAGCATGGAGACATGCTGTACAAAGGCACTATGGAACTTGTCGTAGAAAATCTCGAGAAACTCGCCACAGAACAAGTTATTCCCGTCTTCCCGTCCGGAGCAAGTACAGATCCTCTGCAGAAAACTCAGGAGGGTGAGGTCCTTCTCAAGGCTTTGCGTCGTGTATGGGATGACCACACCAGCAACATGATCAAGCTTGGTCAGATTCTCAAGTACATGGTGTGTCATTTCTATCCTCTTTCATGTAATTTTATGTCTTCAAGGATCGGGTCTACACGAAAAATGCTGAAGTTCCAGAAACTTGGGATGCTGGCTTAAACTTGTTCCTCAAGCACATCATCCGTCCTCCAATAAAGGATCATCTTATCACGGCCATCCTCCAACAAGTCGAGTTTGAAAGAGATGGCTACGTTATCAATCGATCCGCTGTGAAAGGATGCGTCACAGTTCTCTCACTTCTGGATGTTGAAGTTGGCGGAGACAGTGTCTATCAGAAGGATCTGGAGCCCGCCATCCTCCGAGAGAGTGCTGAATTCTACAGAAAAGAGGGGCTGAAACTTGTCGAGACATGCGATGCCCCAGACTTTCTCCAACGAGTAAGCCTATTTCCGTTCACTTTTCCTGCCACTGATTATATGCAGACACAAGGGCGCTTCGATTCAGAGGAGTCGCGAACTCACCACTACTTGTCCCCGCGAACTACAGGACCTTTGAAACAAATCCTTAAAGACAACCTTTTGACTCCACATCTTACCGCCGTAATATCCATGCCCAATTCTGGCTTGGATAACATGATTGATACTGATAAAGTGGATGACATGGCTCGGATGTATCGTCTCTTCACCACCGTACCGACGGGGATGCCCTGTTTAAAACGTTCGATCAAGAACTCTATTGCGCGGAGAGGCAAAGAAATTAATGACTCCTCTCTGGGCTTGGATGGTCTTGACACTGCAAATGGCGATGTCGACTCCAAAAGCAATCCCAAGACTGCCAAGGCAGTAACCCAAACGCTAGCATTAGCACTCAAATGGGTCCAGGATGTTCTCGATCTCAAGGACAAGTTTGATTCCATCTGGAAACGGGCATTTGAAAAAGACCGTGAACTTGAGAGTGGTTTGAACGAAGTGAGTCCTTCACTTTATTTGACACCCAATAGACCGCCAGTCAGGCATTCGAATCGTTCATCAATCAGAATGAGAAATGCTCCGAGTACATTTCTCTCTTTATCGACGACAACTTAAGAAGAGGTCTCAAAGGGGTAAGCTATTAGGAACCTGTTCAAATAACATGCCCTCATTCTTCACATTCAGAAATCTGACACCGAAGTCGACATTGTTCTGGACAAGACGATAACGGTGTTCCGCTTTCTCACTGAGAAAGACGTCTTCGAGCGTTACTATAAAGGACATCTCGCCAAACGACTTCTCCACGGACGTTCAGTATCTGACGACGCCGAACGTGGGATGCTTGCGAAGCTCAAGGTGGAATGTGGCTACCAATTCACACAGAAGCTTGAGGGCATGTTCAACGATCTCAAAATATCTGCTGACACGATGGAGGCCTACAAGAATCATCTTACCAATTCAACGGTGTGTGCCTTTTGTTCTTTACTGACGGCCGTTTATAAACAATGTCTAGCCGCCAAGCATTGATATTTCGGTTATCGTCATGACATCCACTTTTTGGCCCATGACCTACTCATCGCCAAGCTGTATTATGCCCGCAGAGATGGTGAAAGCCATCAAGTCGTTTGAACAGTTTTATCTCTCCAGGCACTCTGGTAGGCGACTAACGTGGCAACCATCTCTAGGCAACGCAGACGTTCGCGTCAGGTTCAAGAGTCGGAAACATGACCTGAATGTGGCAACATATGCGTTGATCATCCTCCTCCTATTCGAAGACATGCCCGACGACAGTTTTCTGACGTACTCGGTACGATGATGTTGTCTTGGTATTCTATCTTAACTGATGTGCATTGTATAGGAGATCAAAGAGGCAACATCTATTGACGAATTGGAGCTCAGACGGCATCTTCAATCTTTGGCATGCGCTAAATTCAAGATATTGAAAAAGCACCCTCCCGGACGAGACGTTGATTCGACGGACTCGTTCTCCTTCAATTCTGACTTTACAGCGTCGTTACAGAAGATTAAAATCAGCACGATATCTGCAAAAGTCGAGAGCAAGGAGGAAAGAAAAGAGACTCAAGATCGTGTAGATGAGGAGAGACGGCATCAAATTGAGGTATGTCTTGTTAGTGCCGAAACTGCATTGATGACCTCCGCTGCAGGCCTGCATTGTTCGAATAATGAAGGACCGCAAACATATGACACATAATGACCTTGTTAACGAGGTTACACGACAAGTTGCCTCCCGATTTCAGCCTGATCCAATCAACATTAAGAGGCGCATCGAGGGCTTGATAGAGAGAGAGTATTTGGAAAGGTGTTCTGACCGCAAATCCTACAATTATCTGGTCAGTCGATTCTTTGCTGTTTTTCAGGAAAACTCTTGAACGTTTTCAGGCGTAATTGACATGTTCATTACCATCGCGCTTGTATCACACATCCTTGTATTGCATACCATACCATACATTTTATTCTCATCCTACGTGACAGAGGTGTAAGAAAAACTTGTAGTAAGGAGCAACTGAAATGGCCTGGGGTAATTCATTTGATAAGCTGTTTATTTTAGCATAAGGAAGGAAGGACAGAGAACGGTGAGCGTACCTTCATGGGCGCGATGCCGATGCTTTATATGGATGATAAGGCAGAGCGAGACGGAGGTAAGGCTGGCACCTACAACAAGGCTGCAGCCAAGGCGCAATATATCCTTGGTCGCTGCACACTGCGCAAATTTACGCAGTGTGGAAATACACTCCAGTTAAGTTACTGGAGGGAACTAGCTTGTTAGACCAAAACCTAGCAAGAAATTACAAGCTACTTACTGATTCTCTACCGCGACAGATATCACGGTAGATTACTGAGAGATGACTGAGTGGTCATCTTCCACCACTTGGGACGATGTCATCAAATCGTCCAGGCTGAGCGTAGTGCTTAACAACTACGGCTCACAAAGCTGAAGGCCAGCTCGTTACAATGCAGATAAGCATTGGGGTCGCTGCCGTTGAGCGGCGTACTGGCTCATAGTGGCAGGTTCCAAAGCATTTCGATAATGGGTAGGTTACAAATCTCACATCCGGCATTTGCCGGGATCTCTGCTTGTATGCAAAATTGAACATGTTGAGATGTACAGGGTATACTGTATATAATTCAACTCTGCAGTAAGGGTGGCCTGGGTTAATTGATTTGGAATACTGAAGGAATTAGTTCCCAACATCGAGCAAGCAAGCAAGTGTTACGCACCCCTGGTCGAATATCCAATGACAAAATCAATGGACATCGATCCAAGATGAAGGCGAAATTCTGAATGCAGAGTTCCGCTGCCGCCAGCAATCCGTAGAACGGTTGTAGGTCGGTTCATTCCTTTACCGTCCGGGCCATCGCCTGGACAGGCTCAGGTTTGTACGCGCCGCCTCCTAGTCAGAAATGAATCCAACTACAAAACGGCACTTGCAAAATTTACCATGTCTACCATGTCGACGTCGCGGGGTCTTGGTAGTAACACTAGCAAAGGATCCAAGGTTTGGTCTCGCTTGGCCAAGTATTTATCAGCTGGCACTTTAGGGCAGGCGCAAGCTTCATTCACGCAAAGTGTCCATTTACAGTGCACCGGTATACGAAGATTATAGCTATAGATAGACGTGCGATACCTTGTAAGATACTTGTCACCATAACCAAGGAAAATAGTCCGTCATCTACTTCAAAATTAGAGCTGGAACAAATTTCCTCGGTTGTTACCCGAGAGCGCCGCAATCTGCGCCTGTGCCAACGCATTCTGCACAGATTGCAGGCTCTGGTTGTTCCAGTTGGAGCTTACTGTCTGGCTGTTTTGCCCAATATTCACGCCGCTGAAGCTGAAGTTCTGGTTCAGTGAACCGTCAGGAAGGAACAACGAAGAGCCAAGGCCTGCAATGCTGCTGTCAAAGCTGGGTTGAAGACCGTTGAACCGAAGGAGTTCATTGGAGAAGCCTGAGAGACCAAGCAAGAACTATGATCTCGTAAGCTGAGATCGATAACCAGGGGAAGGCTTACCTGCTGGTAAGCAATCATCTGTACTTCAACTTCACACAACTCGGTGAGAATGATTCTGCAGGTCATTGATGAAAGCCATCTCTCTAATATTGAATGACTTACTGTTGAGCAACTTGAGAAAGAATGGCGAGCTGTTGCTGAACGACGTCAATACTGCTTATGCTTGTCCCAGTTCCTAGGCCGCAAACAAGCTCTTGCTCCAACAATACTTGCGCATTGTCCAAACCACAAAAGTCATCCACTCCGAAGAATGAATCAAAGTTGCTTAACACACTGAAGCCTCCCCAGTTATCGAGCGAGACTGGCACCAACGCCGTCGAAGATGCTACCGATACGTCCAGAGAGATGAGATAAACAACAAAAAGGCTTACTCGTTCGCTTCAAATTCTGTGAAACAGGTGATGCAACGGCAAGACTAGCCAAAAAGCAGAAGGAGACCAAACGAAGGATGCCGGTGAACATGATGCTCAGCGATCGAAGGTATCAAGTCTTCCAATGGACTGAGTGAACAACAGCATCGGCATACCAAGTCTTACCTACGAAGGGATTAAAGTGCCGACCTGGGCGGGTGCAAAGGGTATTTTGAAGTGAACGAAAAGAGATTGCAACTTGGGCAACCAGGCCAGACACTAAAGTGAAAGAAGAAGGGAGCGCGGAAGAAGATGCTGCCTGAGGCTCTGTCTTCTGAGATTTATACATTTTTTGGTGCACAGAGGGAGTAGTTGCTGTTGAGAATGTACCCATGGAGACTGAACCGCAACTTAAAAGCGGCCGTGTGGTAGCTTCCAACTTCCATAGAACGAAAAGCACCGTCATACCAGGTTCGTATATGCATACTCTTACTAGTAGGCTGTTTGCAGTTCGAGATACGTTAGCTGCAAAAGGCTGACTCGGAATCGTGTCATCGTGGTGTCCGATAATGCAACGGCATTCAGGCCAGCCAGGAAGATACAAGAAAAGGCTCCGAGTGAATGAGAACGCCATCATATAGTTTCGGTTACTTCGGTGCACAGATAGGACTGTCGAAGGTTTCTCAGTTGCTACCATTGAGGCGTCTTGGCATTCAGATGAGCATCGACTAGCGGTCAACTTCTCGGAGGTCTCGGACTAGCCTGCAAAAATTCAAGACTATTGCTCTACCATAGTACCAATCTGCGTGTTCATTCGTTGTTGACCAAGTGGCTGATATATGGTTCGTTAGCTTTACCTGTATGTACATCTTCGAATTCGGTGCTAACAGCAATTCTTGAATTCGTGGCAACAGATTAAGTACAGAAGGGATAAAAAGCCCGGAGAGTAGACTATCATCTTCTGAACCGAAAGAATGAAACCAACCAAGTTACTGACCTTAGTGGTCGAATCCATTAGACAACTGGACTGCGTGTCTAGCAGCGCCATAGGCATCGTTGACGGACACAAACGATGTGGCATCGTTCCAGTTCGTTCCAGAGACCACAACTGTGTGAATACCAATGTCGTGTCCGGAGAAACCAAGATCAATTGTCGTCAAAGATCCATCCTCCTCAAACAGGTCCCCATAGTGGCCGACAATGACCGAGTCATAGCCGACATTGTGTCTTGAAATATGCCTCAAGTCACTCTTGAATGCGCCGAGGCCACTGTAAAGTTGTTCGAAGACAACAGTTTGCGTTTCCACGTCGCAAATCTGCTCGGTGATTATCCTATATTAACCGTTGAGTCCAGGCCATCTGATCAAAGATATAGCCTACCGCTTAGCGAGCTCACTGATAACGGCAAGCCGTTGCTGGATAATCTCAACTTTCTCTGTATGGCATACCACTTCATGGTCTTGCTCAAACACTTGCGTAAAATGACTGTTGTCAAAGTTTCCGACGCCGTAAAAGTCATCTAAATTCGACAGTGTGAGCATTTCACTGGATGGCTTGAGGTTGCATCATTACCAAAGTTATCCAAAGACGAGAGTCCACCCCAATGGTTGAAGGATACAGAAGGCGAGAAGGCTCGAGTGTCTAGGTCAGGTTATTACATCAGTAGTCTATCAACTTGAGATGAGACGGCCAACCAAACTCGCGAGCCTGAGACTGGACATGCACAGGCGTAGCAGTGATCCCTATGGCGAGAGCAGCAGCAAGAAATAATAAGTTTGCAAACATAGCAATGATTCTATCAAATGTGACTAGGGTCGTTCAGAAGAATGCATCTGACCAGAATCAATTTACTCACTCAAGGATAACGAAGGTAAAAAAGATTGGAGGGGGGGGCTGCCTGGCCGAATGTAAGATAACAGAGAACAGAAAAATTTGCTCAAAATGGTAGAGGTTTTATACCTTGGCCGAATGACAGATGGCAATAGGTGGCTCCCTCGATAGTCTTGGCATTGCAAGCCACTGGAATGACGAGCAGTGTCGCCCATCAAGTTTTGACTTGAAAGTGCGGTAGTGCTCATGATAGACAATGAGCGGTAACTCAACAGACATCTACTGTGCCAAGTAAAGTTGCCAAGAAATCCTGGGCGGGCGATAAAGACCAAGTGAAGATTGGACACTAATCAAGAAAACAAACATCTCTCAGAGTGTCAATGTCAGTGGAAAGAACAGTTCGGACAAAAACGACTCCCAATCGAGAACGGGTATTGATTAGGGAATACATACTCTAACATACCCTCATAGCTCGTCATGATTGGATCCTGACACTGTGAAAGCCTCGGCCAACTCTGATATGTCGAGTCAGAAAGTAGAACTGGGCCATCGTTCACTTACTTCGACGCGTCGTTGAGGAAATCTCTATCGGAAGAACGACATTATATTCTACAAAGAGGTCCCCGTGCAGGTTGTGATTTTCGGGCAGAGGCATCCCTTCTCCTTCAATGGTCTGCACAAACCCTGGAGCAAGACTCAATGACCGACATGACCGGAAGTTGTTGATTATACCTGGTTGTGTTACACCCTTTCTAACCAGCCTAACAACATGTCCATCTAGGTGTGTCAAGTTACGGTCAAAGCCAAGAAGAGCCTGTCGGTTATCGCGGTGAGCACAGCATAAGCCGGCAGCAACGAGATACCGTACCTCGTCTATGCCAATCGTTTCCCGCCAGTACAGGCTTGACTCCTGCCTTCTGAAGCCTCCTTTGTCTTTTCGGCTGCGGACTCTCAACACGACGTCACCTGCTTCCCAATCGGGGCTTTCATCGCCTTCGCCTTCAAATACAACTTCGTGTCCTTCAGGCATACCCTGTGTGACCTCTAGCGTGTAATGGGCGGTATGATCGACCACTTTATTCCCTTGACAGTGGGGGCATTGCTTGACGATGACCTTTCCACGTCCACCACATTCATTGCACGATGTTTGACTTTGTGCAAACATGCCGGGGAATATCTAGGAAAGGGTTCAAAGTCAGCCTAAGACTTGAGAGTCACTTGCCTGTTGTTTCACGACTTTAACGCCAGAACCGTTACATCCTGGACAGGTGTGAATATCACCATCTGACGCAGCTCCCGAACCACGACAATGATCGCATAATATACGCTTCTTTATGATAAACTGAGGTGAAAGGTGAGAAAAGCCTTGAAAGACGCGTAAAGCACGTACATCTATATTCGAACCTTGATACCTGAGATACTCGATCAGCGAGATAGGCATAATACGCGTCAGACCTACATATCGGCCAACTGAACTTCGAACTCGCTGACAGAAGTTGGTCCACGGCGAACCTGCTGTTGACTCTCTTATAGAGCTGTGAGCCTTAGATCAGAAGATGGAAGAGACTTACGACCACCGAAGAAGTTGGCAAAGATGTCGAAAGGGTTGGCTTGATAGGCATGACCACCTTCGTGTGCCTTCAAGCCTTCCTCGCCATAACGGTCATATATATCACGTTTCTTGTAGCAGCTCAACCAAGGGCCTGAAAGTACGTGTTTGCTTTACCTCTCGGTCAGAAAGTATCTCATAGGCTGACAATCTTTCAATGCCAGTCGGACACCTCAAATGGACGTACCACGAGCAATGTCCACAAACATGCCTTCGGCATCTGGGTCCTGGTTTTTGTCTGGGTGATATATCTTGCTCAATTTTTTATATGCACGTCTGATATCCTTCTCGGAGGCAGATTCATGGACTGCGGAGTATTCAATACGAGGCCAAAGTGCTGCAACGGGGACATACGATCCAGGATTTTGTAGGGGTCGAAGGCGGCGCAGAAAGTGGTGAGAATAAGGATAATGAGGCTGTAAAGAGGGACCATGGCTAACAACTTGGCATCGAGGATTCAAATTGACACGTATGGGAACACGTGCAGGTAATGAACACGTGCAAGTAATGGAAAGGTTCTAAAAATAGTAAAATACAACAAATTAGATGCACGCTTGAAGAATGTTTGAACAACGATCAACAGAAAGAGTGTAGTAGGCTGCGCAGTGGTGATAGTCGTACATGGACCATGCGGAATAGATAGGATAGCGACTGTCAAAGATAGCAATTTCAAGTTACTCCTCCAGCTCAGAAAAAGTTGGGCAATAAAGTTCTGTCTCAGATTAGCATACAATAATCAAATGAGAAAACAACACCTACACAGCACTGGCACCAAATACAAAGAGTCCCAACCCCCATGCTGCTGACTTGCTTCTAGGT
Source organism: Megacollybia marginata (assembly GCA_003313965.1). NCBI lineage: Eukaryota > Fungi > Basidiomycota > Agaricomycetes > Agaricales > Porotheleaceae > Megacollybia > Megacollybia marginata. Next base: position 21,859 of record QLOY01008563.1, read on the forward strand.
TCCATGTTGCGGAACAATCCTACTCTCTTGTTCGTTGCAATGGCTCGCTCGCCAACTTCCGCTTCCTTGAAATCAAACTCTAACTTGTCTTCTTCTCTAGCCCGTTTTTCTACTTTAGTCTTGGGTTTCTGTGAAGGAGTGGATTCACTCTTCTTCGCAGCTTTCATAACTCGGATCATTTCCCGTTGCTCAGCCATATCTTGCTCAAAAAGGTCTGTGCTGGCAACGCCCTCAGCTATCTCACTGTCTTGTTCAGCCTCCCCTGCAGGACTGTCATCGCGTTTGGATTTCTTTGGTTTGGGTCCGGCGGATCCTACGGATGAGGCAGGTTTCGTCTTTGGTTGCGGGCTCTTTGTGCGCGTCGACCGTCGTGGTGCAGGGGCCTTGGGAGGAGCCGCTGCGACCGAAGAAGTTGGAGACGATTCTTTCCGTCTTTTAGGGGGGTTTGGAACAGCGGCTGTTGGTGAAGGAGTAGGCAAAGATTTGGAAGGAGGCTTGACGGAAGTCGTCGCTGAAGACGGCGGGGCATCTTCATTCTGGGCTGATTTTCCTTGGCGACGGTAATTGACATTGGGATCTGGTTGTGCCTCGATAACGCGCTGAATAAGAGGTCCTAGTTCGTACGACTGGCCAAGTTCGAGCGCTAAGGTTGGATCAACCCAAGTGCCAGCTAAACGGATGATATGTGGCTCCCGAGAGGAACCGTTGTTGCCAGCAAGATTGTGGTTCTCCCGTACCCACTGCACCTCCGATTTCTCATCAACTTCAGGGGCGTTTGGATAAGCCGCCCTGAACATCGTAGTCAAGCTTACTGCGCCAGTATCATATCGTCGCAAAATGAAGGCGTGTCCATTAGTCTGTGCCAGTCGACATTGAATAGATGAAAGATTGAAAAGACAGCCACTCACAGTCGGCGTTTCAATTTTCAATCTGCCAACCTAAATACAGATCATCGCAAAGGTGTTTATCAGGAAACCGACTCACCAGAATGTCCTGCCCGTTGCAGCGAAGGACCTGGTATTTAACCTGTGGCAGGCTGCCTTCAATGGTCGCCTTCAAGTGTGGGTTCCAGTGACTACGCGGAAGTGGTGGCCGGGTCGTCAACATCGCGTTATCAACTAGATTCGTTATCTAACAGCGTGTTCGTTGCAAGGCTCCGTCCAAAGCAAAGCAACGTTTCAACAAAATATGTCAAAACATGCGCTCTGAACGTCACGTGCAAGAATCTATGTATACGTACATTTCAAAAGTTGTACACAGTACAGTGTAGTCTACAAGGCAGATATGTCTTCAGCGTGCAGTGCAATAAGCTGTGGTCGACCGACGATTGCTTCAACAAGTTCTTTCGTGTACCCCCACCACGGATCCTTCCCTCTCCGGTTCGCCATATCCGCATGTTCTTTCATCCCTTGCACAGGCACCCACTGTATTGAGCTTGCTTGTATAGTGATCACAGCTGCTGAGTCTGGGTTTGCCTGTTTCGTTTTAGATTTTTGCGTCATCAACTTTCCATGCTCGTGCTCGATGAAAGCCATGCATTTTAACGACAACCGCACTGCTCTGGCGCGATCTAGAGGCGAAGGCACACCACCTTGCAGGGTGTGACCAAGGGATGCTGAGCGTGCGTCGAAAAGTTCGCCCCCCTCTTCCTTCAACATTTTTGTGAGGACATCAGTGGTGTACACAGCTGAAGCCTGTTCGCTCCTGAACACAGGTAGGTAGTTATCGGCGCAGATAGAGCCTCTTACCTTATTACCAGACGGCCTTCACTCTTTCCATGTTCATCCAAACGATATCGCGCTTTCAAGAAACGAACGTCACGCTTCAACAAATCTAAATTCATCCCTTCCTCCGGTGTATACACCAGACATGCTCCCGTCTATCAACATATCAACGAACAGCAACCTTAAGGAAAGGAGCCACTCACTGCCAATGCTCCCAAAGTCGCAAGATATCCACATTTACCTCCTTGGGTTTCAACAACAAACACCCGGTTTCGGCTCGCACTAGCACTCTGTTTGATTGCGTCACAAGCATCAACTAAGGCATTCAAACTCGTATCACACCCAAGACTGTAGTCGGTCATAGGCACGTTATTGCTGATCGTGGCAGGGAGGTGTACCAAAGGTACGTGAAAAGCAGGGTAATATTTTCGACCCTCTTCCAGGAGCAGCAGAGCACTGAAAGCTTCGAAGCCTCCGATCATTAACAGCGCATCAAAGGAGTGTTGCTGGAACTTGGCTGCCACTGTACCGATATCCTTCGAAGGGAGCGTACGATTCGTACCTAGCTCTGAGCCCCCGCGGGCCATCCATGAATCAACACCTAGCCAAGTAAATTCGAATATGTTATCGTCCAAAAGGCCTTTGAAACCATTGTTGATCCCAATGGGTGTGTGACCTTGACGAAGACAATATCTCACCGCTGCTCGGGTTGCGGCGTTCATTCCACCGGCAGGGGCCCCCACACTGGTCATCTTCAGGACAGAAATTCAAGTAGGAATAGAACTCACTGCATGATAGCCACGCGCATCCGCTTCCCTTCGTCCAGATCAAGAGGCGGTTGCGAGAAGCGCACGCTGCTGGAAACTGGTCGACGTTTGAAATCCTGCAACGATGATGTCGCATAAAAGCCCTCTAAGCTTTCTACGAACTCATGATCTCGAAGTGACATCGCTTTGTCAAAATCCTTTTCCTCTATGGCCTTGGAAACAGCTTTCGTCTGTTCAAAGAATCATTATTAGGGACCAGAAAAGACAGATGACAGCTACCATTGCAACAGCCTCCATCAGAGGGATTTGGATGATTTTGTTCCCCCGCACACCGATCATATATGAAGGAGTATCGGGGTCTGCTTCTAAAAGTGCCTCCACAGCTTTAATGCCTTGTAACGTAGGCTACATGGAATGAGAGATGTCGAGATCGGTGAGCCGTAAAGCTAACCAGGATACGATCATATGCGCACGGCCTTCCTCCACGTTGAGTATGTCCCAGTTGAGTCACCCGTGTGTCAAGGCCCAGTCGCTCAGTCAACACTTGCTTCACGTATTCTGCCTTGATAGGGTTCAAATCAATGTCATGGGCTCCCTCAGCAACAATCACAATCGTTTTTCGTTTTCCTATAGCTCGGTGCTGCATACACAATGAGCGTCAGACAAGTAGAAAGCATGTTTAAAGGTTACCTGTTGTATGGCTTCACACATCTCGTCTTCCCACGGCATTGCGGCAGGTGGTCGTTCTGGAATGAAAAGAAAATCAGCCCCACTACTATTGAAGGCATCAGATTTGGGATAACGAGAATGAAAAAAATTAATCACCTAACAGCTGCCAGAAGAGCAAGCCATCCACAATGTCTACCCATCACTTCGAGTACAAAAGCCCGAGAATGACTGGATGCAGTAGAATTTATGTTGTCGATAGCTTCACAGATTCGGTGGAGAGCGGTAGGTGCACCGATAGTAAGATCGGTCATCGACATGTCGTTGTCAATTGACCCAACTAAGCCAACAATTTTGAGATGAGCGTGGGCTGTTGCCTGTGCATCGGTTATCCTTGCTGGAAAAGACATTAGAATCACCTCCAAAAAATTGACAACAATGAGACCTACATTGGGCAAGAAGATTGGCAACGAGCTTCGGCCACTCAGCTCTGAACACATCAGCTCCTGTTAAGGAGCCATCACCGCCGCAAACGACCAACGCATCGATACCCTCTTTGATCATGTTGTATGCAGCGTCGAGTCGTCCTTCCGGTGTAAGAAAAGCCTTGGAACGAGCAGTTCCAATCATAGTCCCTCCCTAAAATGCTTAATAGAGACATTTGCAAAGAAATAAGCCTTACTTCTGCAAACCAGCCCCGGACATCATCCCAACCGACTCGGACAAGGTATCGGCCTTTGAGAGTTCGGCCTGTGGAAATATAGTCACCGATTCCATCTCTGAGCAGCTGACCGTCTCCAAACCGCAGATTTTTAATCAGATTAATGCTTTCCTCGTTAGTCGATGTCGGGGCAGGTGTTTTTGGAATGGAAGGAGGCGAAACGTTTTCTGTATTTCCTCGAACTAGACCTTCATACCCTTCTCGGACGACCCAGGCTTCGCAGCTCCTGTTAAGGGAGATGAAGACTCATAACATGCAGGTACTAGAAACGGACCTGAGAATTGCAGCCTTCACCACGGAACGCACGACAGCGTTCATCCCAGCGCTGTCGCCACCGGAGGTCAATATAGCAATTTTCATGATGGTCATGGAGTAAAGCAGGGCCACGCAGCAAGAAGCCCAGACTTTATCTTAGATAAGAGCTCTGGCAAATCTAGCTACAGACGCGCAACACACGTGCGGACCCTGATCGCGTCAGAAAAGTTCCACTATACCGAAACACTACAAGTAGATAATATTGGGGATGAACTGGAGTTGAGTTCGCTAATGTATAAACATGAATGGAGTTGCCGCATGATAATGCTGGCCCTCGTATAAAACAATTCCCGAATTTATGAAGCCGGGATTAGGTTCGGGAGGAAACTCGCCCGTGAGCGGGGATCCGTATAAGTATCTCAGAGAGGACAGAAGCAACGTCGAGTAGACCGAATCGATATCACAAAGAAGCTTGGCTCCGTCTGCTACCAAGGGTTAAAGCAGATGTTCACAATCGCTACGATCGCCTGTACTACACGCAACGTTGGCCAATTGGGCAACTATGCATACAACTTCGGGAAAAGGCGTTGCGCCAACAAGCTGAGCAACGGTCGGGGATAGTTATTGGTGTCGCTTCCTTCCTATATGGAAGGAGATAGATGTAGTACCATTGTGTAAGAGTGTGTGCATTTCTTCTGCATTGACACTTCAGTGATAAGTAAACCAATCATCCCAGCTGCATAACATCAGAAACAGGTCCAGGCTCGTGTACGCACGTACTCGTATCCACTAGGGGTTTTGAACCATAGATCCATTGCATTTGCACCTGCATCGGGATATACTGTTAATGGTCAGTCGTTTCACAAGGATTCGGGGCCATCGAAACTTGCGTTGCGCAGGGTCTAAAGACCATCAGTTAATGTGCGCAATGGACGGACCGTACCTGTCGGCTCCAACATCACAAACTCTTCACCGTTGTTTGAAATGGAACTTGAAATATGCCCGAGAGACGAATAGCGCAGGTCTCGGGGTAATGTATATTGTGACGTCCGTTCTTTCCAAACTTCCTGGCTCAGATCGTCGAGGAGGCCGTGCAGAGGTGATCGGCTGAGCTCGTCAGTGTGAAAGGGTAGAGTGAAAAGTTGGTCGATGTCAGGAACTGACAAAGATTGTCCGTCTTCACCTAAGGCCGGCTTTTTCGCTACCTCGGGCTGGGATGTTTCAACATCGTCTTCATACCGACGGTCTAATGGATTGTGATGGGGAGTAGAGTTATTGGACGAAGACTCTCCAATCGTTAACAAATAATCCAGTAAATCACACATACGCCCGGCAACATGCCATCTGCTGATGATCAACAAAATGGCAATGAAGTATTTGCATTCAGACCTTGCTTCATATAAATGGAGAATCTGGATGCATTTCCGAACATCAGTGCATTCATCCAAATCAGAGGAAAAGCCCATCTGACGGTTGGCTAAGTGATTAAGAATGAGCACTACACCAGAGTTGACAAGAGCAAGCTATACGGCTTCTCAACAACCTGACTTAACATTGTGTTTCAACTCACTTGAACATGTGGCACAGGCACGAAGCCACGACGGGCTGTGAATTATATATTAGGAGGATTGCAAAGAAGCACACGGAAACATACACTGCACATCCATGACATGAACGCACGACCTTGCGGCGTTTGCACATATAGCCACTGAAAGCGATGACCTATCTGCCCAATGGTCCCTGTACTGGCCTAGGTGGCTCCTAATGAATGGTTTATGGACAATTATCTGAACATAGTAGTAAGTGGCATAGAGGGCTGCTGATTGGTCGAAAAAGATCTGATCTTTTTTCCGAGGATCCCATCGCACTGTTTATAAGATTCGTCAGAATCAGTGTAGGTTGAGGAGTCATACAAAAATGAGGGACCGAGTCTACCCATTCATTCAGCTCGGAATCAATTCTCAGCATAGCTTGTTCATCCAACGAATGTTTGGATTGGTTTTCAGCAAGATCTGGTTTGACTGCATACTGTAAATGTACTTTGTAGTTGTCGATACCAGGCCATCAAGATCACTCACAATCGTCCGCAGAGCAATTCCCAGTATGTTCAGCAGCCTGACGAAGCTCAGGTAATACGAGATAGTCGATGGTTTCCCGGGTGGCTGCTTGAAAGCATCATTAGGATCTTTTGTCTCCCAGTATTCATCATCGCACTCTGCGGGAAGGTCTTGATCATAGCTACGCGGAATGAGTGGAAATATACAATGATAATCGAGACTGACTCCTCAGGATGTGTAGCTCGTGGTCTACCGAGGAGTGCCGATATGAACACATCGGCTACAATAACAGCTAATACGACGGAGTAAGCATTAGAAGAATCCAAGTTCAAAATCGTACCCCAGAAGACCCTCCGCCATAGTTCATTTTCTACTGTTCGTTTTTCTCCCTGAACTTTACGATGCCTAAGGATACTCTGACATGACGTGACCAAAAGGAGGTAGTGACTTACGCTCCGACGTCTTGTATCATTCTGACAGCAATGCCTATGAATATCCAGCACGACTCTGGTGTAGATGTACCCTGTAGGTACCAGACATAAGCCTTGGCAGCATCAGCAAGGCCACTCATTCGAAGTGATCACTGACGCAGAGGAGTTGAACCAGATAGAGAGAGGGCGGTGCAACGAAAGTGTTTCGCTGGGGCCGCACTTGTGAGAACCATTTCCATCCACTGCTTTGCTCGGTACCTGCATCTTCACTAAATACACGCGGATCATGGGAATATCGGGAACCAATAGCACAGACAACAAGAACGACAGCTCCAAATTGTTCATCGCGGAGATGCACACCGTTTGAAACCAATTTGATAAACGATGGCTTGTGGAATATGGGGAAGTATAAATTACAATTGGTCTGAAATTGTATCAAGTTTATCAACCATTATCTGAAGACTAGACTTACGAAATAAAGTTCTATGAGTTCCTCCAATAGGCCAGGATCGGGAAAAACAAAAGGCAGAGACTCTTCTTCAATCCATTGCCACTGATAGAGGTATTTAGACGATAAATGAATAAAATCAATCACCCACAGGATACACAGTCCAGTATTCTGGCCGCCTGGCAATACTCTTTTTTTGGGTCAGGCTAATTTCACTGTCATAACTCTGCTTGCAAAGATCAACTACTGCCCGGACCAGTAATGTGTTACTGGACTGCCCATAAAAACGACAGTAGGATCGTGATATCGACAGTTGCTTCATATAATCTGAAAGAACCACATCATCATTCAGAATGCTGCCATCGGTATCAGCAAAAGAAATGTGTTCTTCAGGTATGGCCTGCTTAGACAAAGCTGGGGCGCAGCACGAACGAGGAGCATCACAAGCCATCAGCTCTGTCTCTAAAGCATGGATGTAGTGTGACAATTCTACCATAAGCTGTCTGACTGCAACTTTGCCTTCAGGAACAGCACACGGATCGACAGGAGACAGGATAGCAGCAACTTTCGAACGAGTAGAAGCATATTCAGCAAATAGCTTATGTGAGGAAGCCTGAAAAAGGTCCAAGGGCGATTAGAAACACGGGAAGATATCGTACATTGGCAGCGGGGGAGCTGTTCAGAAACCTACAACAAGGATTAGGGAGATAAATTTACTGCCTGTCGACAACGCACATCGCAGCTGTTTTGTTCTACATTCTATGTGAGCCTGTAGTCCCACATGACTAGGTATACGCACCTTCCCTTTGCTCGCAAGCATGTGTGTACCTAGTCAGTAAGTACTATCAGTAAGTACTAGGCAAATGAAGTCCTTGAACGCACAGATGGAGCCGAAAGCTATGCAGTTCGAACACACTTGGGCCGGCATCTTGGCACTGTCGCCTGGAGTAGTTGATTATAGCATCCCAGTTGAGAAATGGCCTACATTTGATCTTTTTGCGACGACAGGCATCGCACGCGCCTTGCAAACGTCGTCTTTTTGTCTACCAGCGTTATCAGAGTCAGTACCTAGTGAACGAAACCAAAAATACCGGAAGAGAATCCTCGTTCATTATTAATAGATGGCTGTAGGGGTCGTAGTCATGGATTTGGAATATTTGCTGAGAACCGCAGTCAGAATCATATCACGAGAAGACTTACACGTTACGTCACGGCGTCACGCATTGTAAACCATGGTTCACCTACGCGTCAATAACCACGAATCCAATCCGAACCCTCATATCAATTTCATTACTGCCCTCCCAGCAGCCACTGAAGACGAACAAGAAGATGCCAGACAGTTCCTTCGTGCTCTTGCTGCCCAAGTTCGTCCAGTCATGAAGGTACGTGAAAGCAAGGTGAGAACGAAAAAGGCCGTCGATGTTTTTTAGAGTCATGGATTCATGATAAACAGTTTGGAAGAGGTGATCCACGTCCGAACGCAGAGTGGTGATTCACCTCACAAGTCATCAGTATGAATTCAATGCCGTCTTTGCAGGAAGAAATTGGAATAACGGGGAGACCATTGGTCTACTCAAGCTCTCGCAAACCCTTCTGTTCTGATTCGCTCCCCAGAATTAGTGTTGCGTAGCCCCAGCGGATCATTCCAATCAACGTCCTGGATTATGAGCACGTTTTGTCATGAAGTTAGTTTTCTTGCCCAGTTCGATGGTATCCTCAAATAACTTATGCAGCTTGCACACGTCAAAGTAGGCTCCGGTTCATTCAATATCCCCTCCAACAAGCTTTCTTAGCACATGAATCATGGTCCCGCTTTCCAAGCTTTATGGTCACAGCTGCGAACCGAAGTTAGACAATTACAGGATAAAGGCTATTACGGCGACGGTAAGACGCAGTTTTGTGTACTTTGCATTCCGATGATCAATCCTTTCTCCTTTCTTGCAGGCTATTGGTCCTCGGGGAAACGCCTCGCAGATTCAGCTACTGTTAGTGGTCAAGGGATAGAGTCTGGCGTGTTTCCCGAATTCATGGCTCGTACTTGATCCCACGAGTGTGCGTTACTAATCTTGCGGTAGTGTGGAGGAGCACATTCTCGTGCTAGGCCCACTGCTCGGCGGCGGCGGCGGCCACGGGACATTGTGCCATCAAACTCTTCGGGAAGACAGACAGCAAAGAAGCGAAAGGCAGGATCAAGAGTCACATCGAAATACGCTTTCACTGGAGAAGGTACCGCATTAGGTGACGGTAGTTCAGGAGGTGGCTATCGTAAACAGGCAGCCAGGTATATCTGTCTGGAATCGCATGGGCTCCTCTCATCTTTTCAGCAAACGTGCTCGGGAAGCGAGAGCTCTCGCTGCAGAGAAACGCACCCGTATGCCTCAACAAGGGACGACTGGATCCGACAATGATGTGAAGAACTTGGCGGACTCTGAAGATGCTTCGGAAAACGGTTCTGATGACGAGGTTCTCGTCAGTGAAACCGATGCAGATCGAAGACATGCACTCGTAGAGTCAGAACGAGGTGATCTCCAGGGTGTAAAGACAGGAATATCTTGGCTAGAGTTTGAGAAAGACTTCGTGTTCACTGGGAAAGGGAAGGCTGGTGTCATCGACCCTGAGCTCTCAACTGCTGCAGATGACGGTACTTGTGACATGCCTGTTGCGTCTGGTTCTACCTTTACTATCGGATCCAGTGCACTAGAGAAGAAAGGTCGAGGGCGAAAAACTCTGTTGCAACCTTATACTGACTGTTCTCCCAGAAAAGCTTAAGAGTATTGGTCTGGGTAATCTTGTGCAAAATGAAATTGACCTGCGTAAGAAAGAGGCCTTAGGAATGGCATCTGGATCCGGTCATAAACTACGGGGCAATCCATCAATGTCAATACCCTCCTCCGTTGGTTGGATTTGCAGGGTCTGCACTCTGTAGGCTTCGCCTAAGTGATACTGTTCTGGGTCTTACCGTTGACAGAGAAAACGAACCGAAACATTTGGCTTGCTCGGCATGTGCAATGCCCAAAGGAGCCAAAGTTTGGAGTCAAGAGGGTTGACAATATGTCTGTACGAAGTAGTAAACAATGAGCTGTACCACATATGTTTTGCGAAATGAGTTTTCGTTCACCTCTGAAGTGGGTTCACGCGTTCACGTACGACCACGCCAATTAAATTTACGCGCAGCAAATATCATGTGACTTGTTGAACTTGCCGCAGACCGTCACTGCGAAAATTTTGTCGCAGTGATTTCGCCGTTTTCGTCGTGAGTTATATTCCTGCTTCAGTGGTTGGGCTCTATATAAGTCTGCTACTTTGACATTTGAGCGGTCTACAGCTAAATGCCGTGTGCACCGCATTTGAGCGCTTATCCGAGTTCTCTTTGTTACAACGTCCTCGACGAAGCTCAACCTTTCAAAAAAATGGAAAATGAGTTGATGCTGACGTTCTCTTCTCCCAGTCTTCGGTCACACAATCTGCCTCCGCCAAACTCACCAGCTGCCTTTGTCCCTGAGAACAATAGCAATCTGTTTAGTCCATATAATCAGGATGTCTCCGCAGTAAATGCTGGCCACAATGGCACATTCAAGTCACCAGAGGACCTAGCCACTCATTATGGCATTCCTCAGCATTTGCCTCCAGTGCCACGAACCACCTGTGTTGCCGACGACGATCCTCTTTCGGAACTCACAGCCCTGAAATCCAACTATTTATCTATGCTGTCCAACAACCACAACCTCCCTGATAGTTACCAGCGAATGCCCTCTTTCTCAGAGTCACCTTTACTCGTGGACAATGCGCTGCTGTCTCCTGGACAGGTTTCCATACAAGGCTTTTCAGGTGACTCATCCGCCTCTTTGTCCGAGGACAACACTGACTTCGGTACCGCTGGTTGTACAGCTTCCCCGTATGTGAACCAGTACCTCACTTCTCCGCCGTTGGCTACACCCTATGACACTCCGTACGAAGATTTTGCTACGTCGCCCAATGATGATACCCCGTATCATGAATTTCTAACTACGCCTCTCATACACGATGAGTCAGACCCAATCATTTTCGGCGGTCCTAGTGACGGCGACTCCTTGCTGTTCCCCGAGATGCCTGGCTTGGGCGAGACTAAAGCAGATGTGCCCAAGATGCCAGACATGGATAAAATGTACACTATGTCTCCTGATGCTCCGTTTATTGACTCGACCGACTCTCCCTCATTCACTTCCACCAACATGCCCTCTGCTGCCTCTACTCGACATCGTGTAAACAGCGTAACAGGCACAAGGAAGAACATCACGCCCGAATCCTTGATACCTCTTGATGCTCCTACCCAAAGGCGCAACTATGTCTTTCCTTCTGTGACCTCGCGCAAGGATGTACCGACGACTTTCTCTCGCAAACGCCCTCGTTCCCAGCTGCTTGCTGAAGGTGAAGAGGATGAGCTCGACCCACAGGAAAGTCTCGCTCCGAACGCCACAGATAGAGAACGGATAGAATGGAAGCGGAGACAGAACACTCTTGCTGCTCGAAAGAGTCGCAAGAGGAAGCTCGAACATCAGCGCTATTTAGAGTCGAGGGTTGCAAATCTCGAACAAGAGAAAGAGATGTGGAGGACGCGTGCCGTGACGTTACAGGGCACACTTAGAGAGAACGGTATTGCTTGTGCAGACTTCCCGGAGGACCAGTGAATAAAGACAATTTTCTTTTTCTTTCAAAGTCTCCCCACTCTTCTTTGTATACGTACGTATCTACTGCTTCGCATTTCGTAACCCCCATCTGTTTGATAGTCTTGTTTTTTTATTTTGCCAACTTGAATACAGACCAGTAACTAGTTCTTCCAACACCTATTATGAGATAATTAGTATGTGCGCGATATGTAGGAAAAACTTGCAAAATTTCATAGTTCTGTGTAATGACATGTTCTGCACCGCCAAATGAAACGTTACATCCACCAAGATGAGTTCCAGTCTTTCCTGGTACCTTCACGCCATGGACTAGACCAACTGCATGATACAGCCTGCCGCCATGGTCCTCGTATCCACCTTCGACTGGACGTCTTCCATGCGGAATGTTCCCATACGATGTCGGAACGAGCTCCATTGTATTATAGTCGAACGGCAGGAGATCATAGCGCCCAGTATGGGACACTTCTGTGCCTGCGTACGGGACTGAACAGTAGTTGTTAAGACGAGGGCCGATCTACTGAACTAAAAGCAGACCCAAGTGCAGACAAAAGTGTACATACCTTGCAAGGGTGAACAGAATTGTCAAAGAGGGCCGAGCCAAAGTAGATAGGACTACCGTCAAGATCTCTGCAAGGAGGCTCTCCGACTTGCTGTTGATTTCCCGGAAATGGAGCGTCAGTCCTCAGTGGGATGCGATATCCAGACGCAGGTGGCGCGGAAAATGCAGGCAGACTCTGTGGTCCTTGCGGCATGCTTGGTGCAGAGTCATGATGCACAGGCTCAGGCATCAAAGGGGCTTGCGAGTGGTTGTGGTCCATCTTACGCTCTTTCCTTTGCCTCTTCTCTTCTTTAAATAGCTTCTTTCCGTCCGAGTCGTCCGAGTCGCTGGATGACGATGACGACGAATCGATGCTTTTGCGTCGCGGACGAGGCATAGCGTGATGAAGTCACATCTCAAGATTATCAACAACAGAAAATTACATAATATCTACCCATCTAGTTACTTGCGTTTTTTCGTGGCTTGCGTCGGAGGTGCTATAGGTAACAAATCCTCCCAGTCATCCGAATCGATAAAAGGTAGGCCAGGTTTCGATTGGGGGGGTGACATCGTGGCGGGTGCACTATTCCGGTTTATCGTGCGAGACAAGTTGCTGCAGAATGATGTCGATTACCAATAAAAGTCGCATTTTTACGCACTAGATTTCCTGCCTTCGCTGGTGGCTCCATATCTTACATGATTCCTTGAATTGCGTAAGAAGAGTGGCTAAATCGTTGTAGAACTAATGGCCTTATGTGAATTCATGCTTGAATTTGTCTGGGTACTTGCCTTGATTCCTTCCTGGAGGTTATGTAGAATCTCCCGATACTTGTGATATGAGAATTCTAATGATTGGAGTGCATGTTCGCGCTCTTTCACGGAGGGGTCTTCTTTGCGCGATTGCAAAAAAAGATCGTTATGATTCTACAGAATGCTGCAGAAGCATCAAGGGGCGAGAACTCAACATACCTTGATAGATGCCAGAATCTCTTGCTGTTTTGTTCCCAGCTCTTCGAGTTCAATGATGAATCTATCGTATTTAGCGAGCTCCTCATCCGAAACATCAGCAAACATGGCAGGTTCCACTCCGACCAAACGCTCAAAGCCCGATGCTGCTTTCAAAATCCGCGGTTGAATGTTGTCTGCGCGAGCTATAGTGTGAGCTCTTCTCGCACAGCTAGTGCAATCCCGTTCAATACTATCCAAGGATTCCAACAGCTTACGCAAGACAGTTGCGTGCTTTTGTGTTCCAGCACCACCAGGAGTAGCGGAATCAGATGTGGAAGCAGGTATTGATGCCTCGAGTTCTTGCTGTGAAAATATTCAGGTAAGATACAGTAGGAACAAGAAGCATTGTACTTCATCCCAAGTCAACTCAATGATATTCTTTTCCCAATCGTCCCATTTTTGTCTGACGGTGTCGTCGCTACCACGGGCCTGGTCAAGGATGGCGCGATATCGTTCTTGTTTCTCAATGAATTCCACATTCACCTCGTGGGATGGTGATCTATCAAGCAAGATATCCTTTCGGAAGTTTTCATCTTCGGACGCCTCGTTGTCGAGTATATCCATAGCCTATGACAGCTGTTATCCAGTCATTCAGGCGAAAGAAAACCCCAACCTCATTGAGAATGTTTGCATTCTCTTGAGCCAGACGCTGAAGATCCTCCAGGGCGGATTCGATCCTGGAAGGGCCAGCTTCCAGTCGTACCTCTTCCGCTTTCCTCAATAAGCTGGGGGGTAAACCAACGGGCCGTTCAAGGGCCTCTAGGGATGCCGGCAAATTGAGGGATCGTAGAGTACTGCCTTTTTGTCAAAGAGTAATATATCAGCGGGAAGAGATTCACCTGTCGGAAACTTTCTTAATCTGTTCAACATTCCCGTCAATTTTCTCTTTAATGAGTGTCTTCTTCCTGTCATTGTAGATGTCTAATAATCACCTCAGGGCTGGTGAGACGCGCTCGGAATACATACTGATCGCTTCCTGAGCTCCCCAGCCCAGGAGCTCGCCGAGAATCATATCACTCTGTTCGATTAGACTTGTTGGATTGGACAGGCCAACGGGAACGGAAGGCTGAGCAATAGCCGCATGCGCGATGGGAGGAAGAGCCGATGGTGCCGGGACCTCTTGATGATAGATCAAATCGTTGTCGCGTTCAGCACCAGCAAGGCTTTTCCGAACGGCGGTGAGTAACGACTGTAAAACGGATGAAAGGTGCGAGTGTGATCAAGGTACCTACTTGGGCATCCTCGATAACTGATGTGTGGACTTTGCCACGGCGAGCAACATCATATGCTTTTTGTGCGTCAACTTGACTCTGCGTAAGGCGCGCAATCTCAAACCCGTATCTGGATCAGAATAGAGTAAGCACAACGCGGACTAGATGTGGGGACTAACTTGGTCGTGTCGGATTTACTTGTTTCAAATTCGTCCAGGCTTTTTCTGTACTGAGCAACGGCGTCGAAATGATGCCGTTTAGCCTCTATGTGACTGAGCCATTGCTATATAAAGTGTCAGAGGCGCCTTTGGAGCACGACCGCGCTCACTGATGGAAAAGTAGTTCTGACAGAAGCAGGGGAGTCCTTGACCGTTGTCAGGGCCAATTGATATAATGACGCAGCCTGACAGGGATGGGAAAGAGGCGAGGAATCAAAACAGGAAGCATACATTGGCAGCCAGCCTTGCCATTAGGCCATTTTTGAAATTGTCTGCAACCCAAAAAATTGGCTACCGGATTTTCGTGTCATGGAGATTACCTAGTCGAGCTTTTTGCCAGAAACATTCTTGTGCTTGGGCAAGCATGAGTCTCTCCAATGTGTGGACAAATTCGGTGGAAAGATCTAGCGGTCTTTCGTCTTCAAGGGCAAAAATCAATTTGGGCAAGACGGATGACCTCAGGAACGACATCGATCCCGCTGCGAGCTGGATTGAAGCACCTAATTGAGATTTAGGGTTGAATTAAGAGTGAAGCTGACCTGATAGTAAGAAATTGCGCGCTTGATGCCATCGATGTGTGACCGGTCTTCTAATTCCGCAAGCTGAGAATACAAAGCTGCTAAATTGAAGACGACGGATGCACGTTCAAAGACAAGATTTCTCAGGGTAATTGGGAGACCAGAAGGGGAGAAAGCAGGAGCATATGCGATGTCTAGCTGTATCTGACGCGGTCTGCTGAGTTGACGACCAGGCACAACAAAATATGTCGTACATCAGGCGGCAGTTTTGTCAGGATAGAGGTTAGTTGAGCGTGGTATCTTAGCGCGCTGTGAACATGGATTCCATTGAGAAAAGAAAGAAATGTACTTGAGAATGGAGTCGACTCGATCGACATGGACGACACCGCCGACGCCATCGTTGCGCAGATCTTGCCAACGATTCAAGTCTGTTTTGAACGCGTCGGGATGAGCAGTGCTGTGAGCCTGCAACCATGCTCGAGCGGCGTCCTTGACATTTGTGGAATAAGACTTCTTGAATGGGATTGAAAGTAAGTTCATGTTTACATAAAATACTTGTCAACAAAGGAGACTTGTCACGATCGACGGTTGAGCACTCGATTTTTCTCTGATTATCAATGGAGCGACCCGCAGTCGCGGCGTGTGGATACCCTGGTACTTTGATGTTCGAGTGGCCGAAGCAGCTGGTATCTCAGAACCTTCTATCAACCTGCAGGCTTTTCGACGCGTGTTCTGACGGCTCGTGGCTGGATTTCTTTCGGCAGAGACGAGCTCCATTTCCATTCCTGCAGTCTCAACTTATGGCATTCCGAAATAGGGTTTCCGACATATATTTAAGCACAACTCTGGCTCGTTACATTATCATCACCCCATCATGTCTACCGCTAATGGTCAGGGCCCAGCGCCCGCCAATTCATCCTCACCTGTTTCTCAATATTTGCCACCAACCTATCCTCCAGCTCAGTTTGCTCCTTCCTATCCTTATCCTCCCTATGGGATGCCCACCCCGGTTGCATACAATCCGGCGTTTGCTATGTACGAGCCACAACGACAGATGGCGCCCCCGCAAAAGTCGTCTATGAAACAAATGGTTTCTATTTCATCTTTGCACCTGCCTGGCTTCTGATGCTACATTGCTCAGCTCAAACAGTTTGTTCTTGTCAGTGTGGTGCTTACACCGCGTAGTACAGCACATCTCATGTCTTCTAGAACCAGCAAGTCGAAGTGTGCTTGCGTGGCAATATGTGGGTATTAGGAATAGTCGTAGGTGCTCTGAAACTGTGGGATAAGGTAAATCCGATTTTTTCCCCGTCGTTTTGCAAATAACAGCTTCCGACCAGATTACAGGAGGGTCTATGGGTTATGACGTCCGCTACACCGTGTCTGGTGAGACCAGGACAGAGACCTTCCCTCCAAATGCTGTCCGACTTCCTCAATACCAGCTCTAAGATTACTGTATTGATATAATCTCTGTATCATACCAATGTACGAGTTCTGAATCTTCCCGATCGGCGGTGATTCGAAGCTTGAGCCAGAACGTACTAGTTCATTGCCTGGGAACCCAGAAGCTGCGCTTAAACTCCTCGAGGAGTTACTCGGCTAGCACAACAATGAATCATATCGGCCGCTTTCGGCGTTACTCTCAGCATCGAGAAGGAGTCAAGTGCCTGGACGCGTGAAACACACGGTCACCTGTGTCCACAACCCATAGTCTTCATGTCACCTGGCATTCGTCAACTGACGCCTATTGAATTGCTATTCGGGCCATTATATAAATCGGCTCGTTCAGTTGACAGTAGGAATGCATTGCTTGCTAGGAATGCATTGCTTGCTAGGAATGCATTACTTGCTCTCTCTAGTGGCGACTTTGGGTACTATTGCAACCTTGGCTCATGCCAATCTCTCCCTTCCAGAGAAGATCTACGGAGTCAACTTGGGCTCATGGTTCGCTCCATTGCTTGCTCATTTGCATTTAATCAAGTCCTGCATAGGTTAGTGTTGGAATCATGGATGCTACCCCAAGGTAAATTCTTGACATCCTCTATATCTGCTCCTCTGCAACGTTCAGAATGGTTGAATATGGGGGGCCAGAGTTGTGAAGACTGTTCAACGTGTATTGCATCTGAATTGTGAGAGACTACCTATACAGCTATCGGCCATTTATTTGCCCAGTGCATTCGTGCAAGCTTATCCTGATACCGCGGATGGTATATTTAATCGTCATTGGTCCAGCTCTCTTCCTACGTGTGCCTCACATCTTATACCTTTCAAGGTCTACCTGGTTTACTGGCGACGATGTCGAGCAACTACAAAGCTTGGGAATCAACACCGTTCGTATTCCGGTACGTGTTTCTATGTCATTCCATTTCTGTCTCACTGTTAGGCAGCTCGGATATTGGATCGTCGAAGCATTGGTAAATCGCGCGACTGAGTTTTATCCCAGAGGTGGATTGAGCCAACTCGTAGGTATCCCCTGCACATTCATGATAAAACCATGACCTATATACAGCGGCGAGGTCTAGAACAGCTTTATGATGCTGGCATAACCGCCATTCTTGATCATCACGCTCTTCCTGGTGTGCAGGACCCAGGCCAGCAGTTTACAGGACGGTTAGTGCTCTTCATCCTTGCGGATAAACTTGTTAAAACTCTGCAAAGTTGTACTCAAGATGTCGAATTTTATGCAAGATTTCTCTTCGTCTTGCTTCTTCCACTCAGCCAATACTCTAGACTGATTACAACTATCATCGTGCTTTGGTGTGGACTGCGGTCATGACCACCCTATCTCACTTGGACCCTTCTTTCAAAGCTGTTGCTGCTATCGAAGCTGTTAATGAACCAATCATGAACGCGACTATGACGCCTGGTTACGGCCAATGTGTGCATCCGTTTCAGCCTTTCGCTACTTGCTGATTCCTGTCCTAGTCCAGGTTCAATTTGTGCAAACTGTTCGGGCAGTGGAACTCGTCCTCGGTATTCCGGTCTACGGGCACACGCCAGAAAGCATGGGTTTGACCACTTTGAACTTTACTGCCGGTTTACAGGTTGTATCGGACTCGTCCACATTTTCTGAGGTCCAGTCGGTCCTCAGAGACGCGTCTCCTATCATTCTAGAACTCGGCATACCATTGACACGTCCCAATGACCCGCGACCTCTAGTCACCAAGTAAGTTGCCCACGCACTTTAACATCAGGCTTGAATCGGTTGTTAAAGCTTCATGGATATTAACTGGCAATACGATAATCCTCCGAACCCTGAGGATGCAGCACTTGGTCCGCAAGGCTATGACAACCATTTATATTATTCGTAAGTGTGCATTGGCACCATCTCCATCATTTCTGATCTATACATGTACAGGTTTGGGGTAAGCATCCACTCAGTATCATCTGCTGGGCCGAGCCTTTCCGTAGGGTGTGGCAGATCCTAATCCTGATGCTTATCTGACAAGCATATGCAGTAAGTCTATGTTTAACTGATGGAAAAACCCTTAGAGGCGTTCAAAGATCTTCAGCGCGTGCAGAATGATGCAGCTCTAGGAAACTCACCTCTCTGGTTTGGGGGTAGGGTATCGTAATCATATCCTTTTGTTCTGAATTGCCACGCAGAGTGGGGCCTACCTACACAATTTAACGCAACGGATGAGTTCCTCTACAAGTGGGCAGATGCACAGAAACTAGCCTATAGCAAAGGTGCTGGCTGGATCGTAAGTCGTAAAACATTCCGATGAACGAGATCTGATTTGGGATAGTTTTGGAATTTTAAGGTTGAAAACTCGACCTTGGCGGGCGATTTAGGCAGACAATGGTACCGATTTCAATTCCTCTCAATCTGCGTTGATTGATTCTGTCCATCGTAAAGGTCGTATATGGAAGGTGTTAGGTTGGGCTACCTAACTGTAGACCCTTCGCAGGTCAACGATCCCCATGTCTGCGACAATTACACTGTCACTTCCTCGTAGTATATTTCAATGCGATATCAATTTGATCTGTTGTGAACTTTGAAAACATAGCCATGTGGCTGTCACAGCATCACATCTCTTCTCCGTTTGTTCGATACCCGCAAGTCTCGCCTATATTTCTAACTGTATTTCTGTTCAAACACCTCATTTTCAAGCGCTGGTGCTGCTTTGCCGTTGTGTTGGTTATCGTTGTGCACCAAATTCCCTCTTTCACACAATCTTGAACCATGTCGTATTCACAAGAACCCTCGTCGCCAACAGGCACTGGCCGCCGCTTGACGAACAGGAACACGAACCGTTACAGTGTAACTGCTCTGTTCAGCATGGCGGCAGAGCAGGACGTTGAAGTTGAAGATGAGCTTGCTCGAGGTGCCCAGTTTTATACTGTGTGTTTCTAAACTAACATTAGTATAGCCCAGAAGCGTCTGAGAGATCTCAAGGGTAAAATTTCAGCCCAATCGAAGAAGAATTTCGTTTTGGAACGCGATGTTCGATATCTCGACTCCAGAATCGCACTATTGATTCAGAATCGAATGGCTCTGGACGAGGTGTGTGTTCATTGATTTCACATTCTCTCTCTGACAGATGTCTCAGCAACGAGAAGTCGAGCGTACACTCGAAGAGGTCGACCCAACAGAAGGCCACTACCCAGACGATCGCAAGCTACAGCAATACTCCAATCTCTTCTTCCTTCTTCAGTCCGAACCTCGACATATTGCAGCCTTGTGTCGTCTCGTCAGCTTGTCAGAAATTGACACCCTTCTGCAGACAGTCATGTTCACGCTTTACGGAAACCAATACGAGAGTCGGGAAGAGCATCTTCTCCTCACAATGTTTCAATCTGTACTATCAGCTCAGTTCGAGACCGCTACTGAGTTCGGTTCTCTTTTGCGAGCCAACACCCCTGTTTCCCGCATGATGACAACTTACACCCGGCGTGGTCCTGGCCAGAGCTATTTGAAGAGTGTTTTGGCGGAAAGAATAAACAGTCTGATTGAGCACAAGGATCTCAACCTAGAAATCAATCCTGTCAAGGTGCAAACATCTTATATGCTGAGACCTTTGACTTAATAGCAATCCACCAGGTTTACGAGCAAATGATAAACCAAATCGAAGAAGAAACTGGGTCTCTTCCCCCCAATCTACCGCGCGGTGTTGCTCCCGAAGTCGCCGCAGAGAATCCCGACGTCCAAGCCATTATCGCACCACGCTTGACTATGCTCATGGAGATAGCTAACAGCTTCCTTCTCACCATCATCGAAAGTATGGAGAGTGTACCATACGGGATTCGGTGGATTTGCAAACAGATCAGAAGTTTAACAAGGGTGCGCCAATTTCTTATGTTTTCTACATCCTCCTGACTTTCTGACAGCGAAAATATCCCGAGGCCACAGATTATGCCATTTGTTCACTGATAGGTGGCTTCTTCTTCCTTCGTTTTATCAATCCGGCCATTGTCACACCCCAAGCGTACATGCTTGTCGAAGGTGTTCCTGCAAAGCATCCCCGGAGGACGTTGACTCTGGTACGCTCCCGTTCGAGTCTTGGACAATCTTACACTTCAACTCTAGATCGCAAAAATGCTGCAAAATCTGGCCAATAAACCATCGTACTCGAAGGAGGCCTACATGATCACCTTGAACCCTTTTGTAGAGAACAACAAGGCTCGCATCAACGCGTTCCTGAACAATCTTTGTGAAGTAGGAGATTTCTATGACACACTTGAGGTGCGAAACAATTGTAACTCTAAACTACTAATTTTCATTTACTTTTCTCAGATGGATCAGTACATGGCACTATCCAAAAAAGATTTGATGATTCACATCACGTTAAACGAACTTTACAACACTCACTCTCTAATACTTCAACACATCGAGACGCTGGTAGATTGTCGATTCATGTGGTGGTATGTCTTTCTGATCTTCACTGCAGTCGCCAAACGACAAACAACATCTCCGAATTCTCACTGACGAACTCGGGCCTGCTCCTCCTCAAGTCCCACGGAAGGAGAACCGCACAATAGAGTTAAATCTATACAGTCGCTGGGAAACACCCGTTCAAGACATTCAAAGCGCTCTAATGGACTCAGTATCTTCCAGTGACATGCTGTACATGGAAACCAAGTCTATATTTGTCCAGCTCATCCGTTCAATTCCACACGCAGCAGAAAAGCGACCGTACAACCTTGCAGCCATTGCAGAGCGAGCCGCAACTACGAAGGATGCTATGCTAGTACGGAAAGGTATCAAAGTGAAGGAGATGCTTCGCGAACTGGAGGAACAGAAGATCGTTGACCAAGCCGATGGGTACAAGCTCATGCAAGAAGAAGTGGCCGCCGAGCTAGTGCATCTCGGTAATCTTCGCGAAAAGGTCGTTTTGGAGACAAAATCCCTCGAAGCTGTCTACAAAACGATCGGTGATCACAATAACTACTTGCGATCACAGCTAGAGCAGTACAAAGCTTATCTCCAGAACGTCCGTCTAACCGCTTCAAAAGACAAGGGAAGTACTACGGGGGTTGGCGTCGTGACGTTCAACGGCAAGGAGAAGAAGCCATCTAAAGCTGTGGTACTTGGGCCGTATAGATTTACTCATGCGCAGCTCGAAAAGGAAGGCATTATCGTCGAGAGCAATGTCCCGGATAACCGGCAAGTACCTCTGTCCTGTTCGAAAGCAGAAGCTTACGTTTGAATGCAGTCGACCGAATATCTATTTTAACATTACTTCACCTACCCCCGGAACATTCATCATTGCTTTGCATTATAAGGGTCGAGACAGGGCTATCCTGGAAATGGACCTCAAGATTGATGACCTACTAGAAAAGGTGGGTGGATCCAGTTGACTGAGGATGCGTCTAATTTTTGCTGCAGCAAAAGGACAACAAGCATTTGTTGGATCTAGAATATGTGCAACTCAATGTTCCAAAGGTGTTGGGTCTACTGAAAAAGGTGTTTGCCAAGCGATGATCAAAGCTTTCACTGTCCTTCATTGATTTTTGGCTGCGTTATGTCCATCATTCGTTCTTTTTATTGTGGATTGGATTATCTTCCTCCGTTTCTTTGATGTATTGTGTCACTTATATGTGTAGTAACAACCCGGCATTGTTGTTGTTTCATACCATCAAGTGGTTGTTGACCTTTGTTGTCACTTTAACTGTAACATGTTGCTTGCATGCTATCTCAGTATCTGAGTTCGATGCTCCAAGTGCCGGAGTCTCCATGAATGATTTGCTAGCATTTGCAGCCGTTTTCACGGTAGTATGCTTAATGAATTATATATAGGAGGATCGCGACGGAACCAAAGATAACCTCGTTGGCTGAGCTCAGCCAAATCTACTTTGACGCTTGTCTAGATCTTATGCGAACCAAGGATCCAGTCATCCCTTCGTCCTTATAGGTCGGCGACTAGTATTTGATATTTTTGCATGTGGTACCGGTGTTGCACATGGATTTCCGATCCGTTGCTACGGGACCGGTCCTCTTTGCTTTCATTTATATTCAACAGACAATGCCGTTTGTCGTGTTCTTATCTTCTTTAACACCAAAACATTCGTAAAGCAGGCCAGCCGGATTTGTGCTCGATCTTTTCGTTTCAAAAATGGCTTCACTGTCCGACTCTATGCCTCTTGGTACCACCATCGACAATACTCTGGGTGCTATATTGGTCGGATTTGCTGTCTCCTGCGTCGTCTACGGTGTTTTGACGACGCAAACATACACTTACTTTTCGCGTTATCCATCGGACAAGGCTGTTTACAAGTTTTTGGTTCTGCTGGTCTTGCATGTGCTGTTCTATCATAATTCGCTAGCTGATTTGCTTTCAAGAGTACTAGAAACAGCGGATCAGGTATTCATCGGACATATCGTATATTTTTATGGTGTAAAGAGCTTCGCCGATCCCATCGCTATCATTGAAGCCACTGTTACATGGTACGTCTTGGCCATGCCTGTTTTTCGCGACCCTCGTCAATATGTATCAGGTCCTTCATTGTGAGATACTGGTTTACTTTCGTATCTATGCTCAGTCTGCATCAGATGCAGCAAACTATCGGCTCTATTGTGGGAGTCATCGTGAAAACTTACTTTGCGATGCGAGTATGGCGATGTGAGTTGTGCTACATCCCGTCTTTTTACTTACCGTTTGTAGTCAGTCAAAGAAACTATTATGTGACTAGTTTGATTGCAAGTCTTCTATCTCTGCCATATAGCCGACACTCATTCTTGACTCGCAATTTTCAGTTGCTGCTCACTTGGGGTCAACTGGGATTGGCGATAGTGTTCACTTGCAAAGCGTTGGTGTAACCTTGATGATTGCATCTCACTCACCGATTTATTCCTAGTTTCCAGCTTCCCAGCGTATTTGCTGTTGTACAGCTAAGGGTTCTTGGAACTGTGACTGTTGGGGTTGGAGTCTTGACGGACCTGGTCACTGCCACAGCTCTTACATTTTACCTGTTGAGGTTGAGGACAGGATATCAGAAGTAAGTCTTTACTATGGAAGAGTTTACTTATTGTGTTTTAGGTCAGATTCACTCGTTCGCAGTCTTATCAGATACTCTATCAACACTGGAGCGTTGACAAGGTGGGTCCGCACTACTTGGAGATATCAGTCTAACAACCATTGTTTAGTGCTGTCAGCGCTGCGACCGTGACCCTAGTAAGTAATCGCGCCACATATTTTGCTGTTCATAATGTTCTGCAGTATAATCTACTTCCACACAGTCTCATCTTTATCGCAACTTTCTTCACTCTCAGCAAACGTGAGCCTACAACTCTAGCTTTTCTCGCTAATGATGATGTTGAAGTGTATGCAATATCATTTATGGCAACGTGTGTACCTGTAATACTGTTTTTGCACATCGCTAATTTTTCTTTCCAGCCTGAACACGAGGAGGATCGTTAAAGGGACTGGGACGGATCGTGAGACTGCGACCCACAATACAAATCTGTTCCAGTTTGGGACTAGGATTACCCCTAGCATGGGTCCCACTGACATGCAAGGATGGGACACAAAAGGTCCGGATTTCTATAGTATGCCGCAGTTAGTACATGTGTGATGTACTTGCTATTTTTATCTTTTGTGCGGTAACGTGACCGCTCTTGTTCAACTCCAACATTGACGTCGATGGAGAACAGTCCTGAGGCGCGCATTGACTTTCGGTCGAAGCAGGCTTTCCGCCGGAAAAATGGCTTGCTTTCGCCGCCGAATAGTCAAAATTCACAGATTGAACCAGCCAGGACGCTCATCAGCCCCCCGCCCGAGGAGGAACTCGAATTTATCAGAGTTTGTCTCTTGGCTTCTTCCCTTTCTGATCTAAATCTGTGCAGAGCCACTCTCATTCAAACTCTTTCTCGAAATCCAACTCGACGAAGCGTAAAAGACCGTCGGTACCTTTGAAGATGCCGAGTTCTGCGTCCATTCTCTCCGTCGAGGTCACTCCAAATCCTAAACCACGCAAGCGAACACATACACGGACAAACAGCCAACAGTCTATTCCTTCGCCTACGCGCAAGTTTGTGGAATCGCCCCACATTTCCAACCCAAATGCTGACTTCGTCCCTCCTTACCTTGTTTCAGTCACAAACTCAATTGGCAGACGTCGCAGCGCGACTCCAGCTTCAATTCCACCGTATGAACCACCCACTGATCTCGACAAATTCGCGCCACCTCGCGAGATTTTCCTCACGCCTTCAAAGCCCAAACCCAAACAGAAACGAAAGAGTCGTGGCTTGAAGGTTGACACTATCATTGTAAAGAAAGAACGGCCAGAAGATGTCGATCAGACTTTGCACAAACCTATGCCACCCCCCAGCCCCACCGACGATCCCTTGCTGCTCAAATTTAATGCGCGGCGACGATCCCGCAAGTCAAAGGTTAAATTCAAAGATGTCTATGAAGACACCATTGTTCCACTCAACCGCTCACACTCTGAGTCAGTACTTCTTCCCTCTCCACCGCCTGCCAGTCCGATGAAGGGCATTGTTCCCTTCACTCAGGTTGAAGAGTCCGTTACAGAAATTATGCCACCTCCTTCATCGCCTCCATCGGATGAAGTACTAGGAGTTGGCTATTTTGCATACCCTGTGCACACTCCAGAGCCAGAGCGCACGTCCGACCTCGAGAAGGAATCGATGGACTTTGCGGTCTCTGGATCACTCTTCCCAGAGGGCATAAAGTGGGCGGATGATGATGATTGGGGTGACTCCGATTCTGACGGAGAGCTCCCAGCGCGAGAGAGTGCTGAATCCGAGACATTCTCAGATAGTCTCGTTCCTATTCGCTCTTCCCCTCCATCCGGTGTATCGCGTAATGTACACGATAGCCCTCATCCTCGTCGCTCTTCCATTGGCTCATTCATAGAGGATCAAGGATCAACGGTTGTAGGTTCGGACACTCACACAGATGTCAACGATAACGATGAAGAAGAGGAGCGGCAAGTTCGGGAAATGTCTATACCTCCTGAAGAGGAAGTGATGGACGTTGATGATGGAAATCCTTCCCTTGATATTGTTGAATCTTATGACGCAGAGGATGAAGAGCAACAGGTCCGCGAAATGTCTCTCTGTTCAGAGCCAGAAGACCGAAGTGAGGAAACAAATGTGTCGTTAGAGTCTGTCCTGGAACTCGCTCCTGCCTTCGAGCCCTCTGCGTATAAAGACAACAGAACTAGTTCAGAAAGCAAGGCTTTCGTTGTTTCACAGATTTCTCCTTCCCTCTCGCCTTCGACCTCAGAGGAAATTGTGAGTGAAGAAGTGACCGACAATGAACTAGAACAGGAAGCCGACATTGTCAAGATAACAAGCGCTGACCCTCTAGCTGCGGCCAAAGCTGCAGCTATCTTGAAGCAGGTGTGCACCTTCATCCTGATATCGGGTAAAGTCTAACTATGTCGTAGCATAACTATGACTGTTTCACCAAAGTCCGTACTGTGGAAGAACTGTCGAAAGCCTCGAGGAGAAAAACGATTTCTGGAGTGGTAAAACCCAAACTTTCGACTAGTTTTGGGTCACCCCGAGGCCATTCCGCTTGGAGACAAACTTCGGGTGGGGTGATCAGTGGCACAGATAAAGTGTATCTTCCTGGAAGTCCTGTGGTTTTGACTCTGAGTGCTTTGTTGGAAGAGGCAGAGAAAGAAGTCCAAATGACATCAGGATGGAACAAGGCTGGCAACATCTTCGCAACACCTACGCCGCTACCTGCTCGAGCACCTAGGAACCTAGATTCACCTTCTGATCCTGCCATTGGTGGTTTCTCAGTGATATCACCGTCTTTGACTTCCACTCCAGCACTCGGAAGAGGACTGCCTCCTGAAGCAGAATGGACCAAAGATAACTGGAGAAGGCTCGACTCGTGCTATACGGATGAGAGAATAGCCGTGTTTAGGAGAGGTTCAGCTGCCTTCTCATCCCGCTCACCTGCTCCTAACGACTTTGACACTGCTGGTAATGAAGAGATGGCAGCTGTGGATGCTGTTCGTCTAGAAGATGTTGTCAATCAATTCGTGAAGATGGAGGGCGGATGGCATGCCGTTCAAGCGAAAGGGTGGTCCAGGTAAGAGCTATTCAATGCATTCATCTATCTAACCTAACATATGAAGATCATATCTCCTGCAGCGTGCGAGCGCTCTTCAAATCAAGCAACGCTCAGGTCGTGCAGCTCCTCCTTCACGTTGCTCCTCACCGATGGCAACCTCTCCCCCCAAGCGGATCGAAGTTCCTGATTTCACGCCTCTACCCAGAGGGAAGACACTATCTACCCAATTTATTAGTCCATCACTGGGTCGACCCATTCTTCCTCCGCCTGTAGCTGATGACTATCCGTTCAAGAAATCTCAAGGCAAACAGCATGTTCCTGCTCCGTTGCTAGCTCCCAGATATGCCGAACTTCTGGAAGAGGCGGAGTCCATCAATGCCTCTGTAGGATCTCTGCAACCACAGACACCTCAAATGAGTAGGAGTCTAGCACCAGCCGATAGCATTTCCCGACGATTCAAAGGTTTCCTTACATCCTATCTGCCTACTCTTTCTTCTAGCGCGAAAGCACATGCTAAGCGATCAGCAGTACCGTCCCGCATGGGCCTTCCTTTACCTCCCGAAGATGTTTTAAAGAAGCCTCGCGGAACGATAAATACTCCAATTCGTCCCCCACAACCCAAAGTTAAAGTGCATAAGGATCTGGTTGACCTGCACCATGCACCACCCGCCCTGCCGTCGAAACTGCCGAAACCTAAACCGAAAAGGCTCGTAGAATTAAATCCCGTTGCTCTACCGGTCCAGACAATGGAGCCGAGACCACGTAGAAGTAGCGGTGGCAGTGTGAAGGACTTGGTTAAGAGTTTTGAGGATTTGGACCAGAGTGTAAGATTGAGTACAGGTGCTGGAGCTAGCAATCTGAAGCGAGTGAAAAGCTGGGTCGGGAGGGAGAATATTGCGGAGAAACCAAGATGGAGATTTTGAACGTTATTTGTTAAACATCTAAGTATGAATACATATGTAGGTATCTTTTTTTGGTAGAGCGTACGTGTCCAGGCTATTTACGAATTATATTTCTTCTATAGGGATTGCGCCGGCATGTACTGAAGCGACAGTGATAGCCTTGAACATACATCTAAACTGGATCGGATGACAATGACAAGGTCACTTTGTCACTTTTTGTATCAATGGTCAATGCGGTGGAATCGATGTTGGGCACCTCTATTTCGCGGACAATCGAGCTATCAATATCAGGTAGTGTAAAATCAAAGGCTGCGGATCGGCTTGAATATGTGAATCTCCTTTTCATGATACGTACGTTGACAACTAATTTGAGTTAATGGACGAACGAGGTCCGTAGTGTGGTGTGCATCTACAGTTTCGGAGCGTGTTCCAACTGTGAGAAAGTTGGACAGTATGGTAAGACTGTACACTCGACCCATGCAATCCATAAACACGGTAAAAACTGTCAAGTAGGCTAGTTGTAACTTCAAGTAAGGGTTGCATGCATACCGGGATCCTGCTTGATCCAGAAGGCAAGCATGAGTGTGGATGTCATGGCACATAATGCACCTGCTGATATGGAAATCCACGAAACACGGCGGATGAGTCTACAGGTCGGCGAAGAACGTTCAGGTCAACTATAAGCTTACTGTTGCGCTGAAACATGCTCGGTTTGAAATGAATATAGTTGAATAACCATTAGCAGCGCAAGAAGAATGTCGGTGGCAGCTGCCAAAGAAATGCTAATGCTATTCAAATTGTGAGCATGGCGATGGATAGCGCACGAGAGTATTCACAGCGTTGCGGTGGTCGCAAAGTTTTGTTCTATTTGAGGATGGACAGCAGTATAAATTCCACTTGAACACCAGAGAGTTGTCTGCGTATTGAAGATTAGTGTGCTTTAGCACCAGATGAGACGCGATTCACATGGCAAGCTATGAGGAGCACGAAGAGTGTACTGATGTATCTGTTGCGTGATCTGTCGGACGATTATTAGCCAATATAGTCATTGCAGATGTACGCACAGATTCCAGTATCGGCGTGCTAGAAACCAATGTTCCAGGAAGGCAGGGAACGCTGAGGAGACAATAATCACGGGTAGCGTCCAAATCTGCACAGACGGGAAATTTCCTGGACCGAGACCATCCAGAATCTTACATTCTATGGACCGATGAACCTACCTGTGCTTGGGAAGATGACTGTATACTGACATGACATGAGGACCTCCGCTTATGATGCTCCGTCCGATCCTTACCAGGAGAGTATTGGCGCAGACAGCAACGGTGCAGACCGTGTCTGCCACGAGAGCACCGATGACTACCAATCCCTGATGCAAAGTGCAGCCCCGTGAACGACGAAGAAAGAGCAGACTTAGGATGATTTGAGCTGCGAAGAGGACGAGATTGATCCACGAAGAGAAAAGGAGGGTGCTAATTCCAAAGTCGTGAGTCTGTGTAGATGAGAAATGAGGGGCCCACACTGAAAGAGTGTCGTCCATGAGGGAAAGAAGGAAGATACTCACGGCACGCATGATGGAATGCCACTGACACGAGACGTGAAGTCTTGAATGAAATTAATGCAACCTCGTAACCTTAAAGTAGATAAAAATAACCTGATTGACGGTGCGTTTGCCGGCGGCAGTAATCATTCACACCACTCTTTCATGTTGCTTTAGCCAATGCGGCCTCTTGTCTCCTTAGGTCTTCTTGCACTCACCGCCACGGTCTATGGTCAGTCATTCAAGTTCATTTCAGACGGCCAGGGCTCTGCCATTCTACCTTTGAGTCTGTCGAGCGACAAGCAGTGTGTATTCGAATACCACCGTCAGCTTAGCTCATATAAAGAGCAGGTCCTATTTTGCAGTCCTACAAATTGGACAAATAAACTTCCGTTTTGCCTTGGATACAGCTTCTTCAGATCTCTGGCTTGCTGCCTCTTCTTGCACCTCTCCTACCTGCAAAAATCTTCCTCGGTATCCGCTCAATTATCAAAGCCCGACCTTTTCGTCCATCAATCAAAATTTGACCCTCTTCAACGTGAGCTATGTTGATACTACAAGTGGGTCGGCTTTTTCCATCAGCAACCACAATCAATTCTGTCTCACAGGTGCATCAGGCTATGTTGCAGCAGAGTCCGTCAGTATTGGAAACCTCACTGTCAATGATCAAGTCTTTGGTAGGCAGCAATGAGTTTCTTTGCCGCCCTAGCCCATCCTTGCAGGTCTTGTTACTGACAGTAATGTCACATTCGTAGATGAAATCAGTGGCATTCTTGGTCTTGGTTTTTCCAGACTCTCCACCATCGCAAACTTGGTCACCAACTGTTCGTGTTCCTAATTTCGCGTATACACAGCTCATCACCCGTATGCCAGCCACGCCCTTTTCACTGAGTCTCGCACAACAAGGCGTCCTTGGTTATCCACTCTTTGGTCTTAGCTTGACGTGGAACTCTTCCGGGACGCTCGCTATTGGTATCATCTTGGTACACATCTCATCCTTGTTTCATCTGACAGTTTTGATAGGCGCTATTGATGGCTCTGTCGTCAAGAATGTCTCACAAATAGAGTGGTTCAAGGTGGTCGAATTTCCTCCCTTTGGAAACGAAAGCAACGTTTCAACCTATCTCCAATGGGCTACTCCACTTGCTGGTTTCTCGGTAATTCCTCACTTTTGCCCAAAAAACCGTCTTCATTTCTCCAGGTCAATGGAACCCAGATGCAGCCATTCCCCACCTATCCTAATGCAAACCATAATACGTCTCTGGCTCTTTTCGACATGTTTGTCTTCTGATCTTGATCTATCTGTCACCTGATTTTTAGAGGTACCCCTGGAATATACGGACCGTATCAAGATGTGAGTGGACCATAAACCTACCTCTCACCGTCCATCTGTTCTATAGGTCTTACGCTTCTTTTCCTCGATGGAGAGCTCGCGTCTAGTCAGTGAAGGTGGGTAAATATTCAGCGTTCTTCCTTCTAGCTAATCAATCATCTTTCAGATGGTCAGTGGGCGGTACCTTGCACCACCGACGTTCCTATATCCTTCACCTTTGGGTAATCACTATTTATCATTATACTGTCACCCTGTTCGACCCTCTTCAGGACACAAAATTTTACACTTCAACCTACTGACTACCTCATCGGACCAACAGAAGGAGAGCCAGATCTATGCTTGTCTTGGCCTCAAGCACTTCCACCGAATTCTTACGGTATCGACTGGCAGCTAGGTTCTTCCGCTTCGTTCGATGAATAACGACCATCTCATTGTTACTAGGGACTGCCTTCTTGCGCACTGTCTACTCAATATTTAGCTATGGTATCGATGACAAAGAAGCCCCAATGATTGGCTTGTATTCTCTACAGACAAACACCTCTACTGTCGAGGCGACCGATTTCGTGTCATCATTCTTTTCGTCTATATCTGCAACAGTTGCGACAACGCTTCCAAACTTTCTGCTCACGCCGTCCACATATACCACACCTTCTTACACTTTCAATACTTCGGTCAGCGCTTCCACAGGAGGTATTGTGACGACTGCCCTCGCCACTAGCACCTACAGCCCTATCTTTGGAAACCAGACCAATCTTTCTGCAATCCCTACCATCACACCGATTCCGACATTGCTGACTTTCCTCGTCACAGACCCGTCTGGTATGGTCAAAACATCCGTTTCATTAGAACCAAGCATCACGCTTGGAGTTCCTCCAGGATGGAGCGCAGCTTCGACCAGTCATCCAGTAGTCTTGACTCTAGTTTCGGCACTCCTAGCTCCTGTACTTCTTCTGCACGCGCTGTAATATGACATTCAAGGACCTACTAAGTCTGTAGCTTTACTGTAAATGTGTACCTTTGACGCGACCCACGTGACATCTTTACTTTGTTAGCCACCTGTTTCCATTGCCAACTGTTGCGCGTCAGCAACGGATTGTCGCAACCAGCCTTCATGGGTCCGAAGAACAATCTTCAGGATGTTCTCAGTCGCCGGGTCAGTACCCCGACACTAACAAGCTCAAGTGGCCCGGTAGCTAAGGCATGCAATTTCGAGGATCACAAAGTCTTTTAACTCCATGATTATAGGCTGATTCAAACAAATTTAAACCCGCAGTACCAGCAGGCTCTACTCATAAGATTTCTGAAAGGCTCCCGCAAGTAGATACTGAGAGTCCTTTAGCTCGACCAGCTGCCAGACAGAGCTTACCCACATTTTCCACACCGGGATTTGGTAAAACAAAACCAAAACCACCGCGATACACCCTAAGTCATGAGACGATCGAGGCCATTGACCTCTCTGTTGACTTCAGCCCTGAGGCTCCTGGCACGAAACGCTCTTCGCCCTTCACAGATTCAGCATCCAAACGGACGAAGACGGAACACAGCTTAGCCAACAAGGAGAATCAATCTCCTGTGGCAGTGTCAAAGCCCAAGCTCGACGTCAAAGAGAAACCCAGATTTCACAGGCAGCAGAGCCCCATTGATGAGATATTAGACGACGATGAATGCGAGAGTACGGAGCCACAGGGGGACAGAAGGCATATAGAGACGGAATTTCAATATCACGATCCTTTTGCTCAACTGGACCGAGATTTTCCTCAGTACTGTAATCCAACCAAAGTAGGACCCAAGAAATTGGAGGAATCCTGCAAGTACCCCGACCTCTTATTGGTACGTCTTCCTCATTAACGTCTGAATGTTCAACTTAAAGGTACAGAAATCTCCGTCGTCTCTGAGATCGCTTCTCTCTTTCAACACCAAGTAAGTCAAGGTTTTCTGAACCTGAATTGATCGAGAGCTTTCAAGGTTACATTCCAATAATCAGCAAGAAATAGACAAGCATCTGGGAGCTGTTGCCCAAGACCAAGTGGACATCTATACCCTTGAAGCATGCCAGTGAGGTGTCGACTGTACCTTAATATTGATGTCTCATGTTCTATGAAGGCTCATTTTATCAGAAAGAATCAACGCTCTGAAGGCATTAATTGACGAGAAATCGGTCAACGTTGGCACTTCCGAGCCGGTCCGCTCACACTATTTCTCTGAAGACACATCCCTAGTCCCAGCCTCTACTGTGACCGCTAATTCGATATCAAAAATTGTAATCGACGACGACATTGACAGCGATGACCTCTGGGAGGGAATGGACGACATCCCTCTGGAGTTTGAAAACTCTTTTGATGACCCGTCCGAGGATGTTCTGGTCGTACCGAGCGAGATTGCTCCCGGTCCCATACCTGAGAAGATTTTGAAGGGTCCGTACTATCAGGAACTCGTGCAAAACTTGCAGAAGGTGTTTCAACTGACTAGGTTCCGCAAAAATCAGCTCGAGGCAATTCATGAGACCATGGCTGGACGCGATGTCTTCGTCTTGATGCCGACTGGCGGAGGAAAGAGTCTTTGCTACCAATTACCAGCCGTGTGCCAATCAGGGTCAACAAGAGGCACTACCATTGTAGTTTCTCCTCTTCTTGCGTTAATGCAGAACCAAGTCGCAGGGCTCAAAGCAAAGCACGTCGATGTCCTTCTGTGGAACTCGGAAACTGCAGACGTAGGGGAGATTTTCAAACGTTTGCGCGGTTTCCCAAAACCCAGTCTCATGTATGTCACACCAGAAAAGCTGAGAGAGAGCAACTCACTCAAGAATATCTTGCATGACCTGTATAATGCTGGACATCTTGCTCGGTTTGTCATCGATGAAGCCCACTGTATTTCAACTTGGGGAAAGGATTTTCGTGAAGCGGTAGGTTCCAATCATAAGTTGTCACTCCAAAAAACTGGTTTTTGTAGTACCAAGGTCTCGGCACTCTTCGCGATGAGTATCCAAAAGTTCCCATCATGGCTTTGACTGCAACGGCGAACAAGATGACCGTAGACGACATCATGAATCGGCTCAAACTTCGAAATTGCGCATCTTTCACACAATCATTCAACCGCACAAACCTGAACTATGTTATTAACGCCAAGAAGAAGGTAACATATTTCATTCAGACATGCACTTTACCTAAAACTTCTTACTAGACCCTCGTTGATGACATCGTGAAGTTCATCAAAGACCGCCATCCAAACAAAACGGGTGTAATATACTGTCTTGGCAGAGACAAGTGCGAGTCGGTGGCTAAGCAGTTACGTGACAAGGGCTTGAATGCGAAGCATTTCCACGCCAAGTTGGATCCTAGTGATAAGGAGCGGATCCAGACGGAGTGGCAGTCTGGTGCAGTTCACATTATAGTTGCTACTGTAAGAAATTTTCTCATTCTTGTGTGTATTCATGACATGATTTATAGATCGCGTTCGGGATGGGCATTGACAAGCCTGATGGTAATTGCTAAACTTTCTGCACACTTTCCTTTGCTAAAAGGCGCACATTAGTTCGCTATGTTATCCACCATGATCTACCTAAATCATTAGATGGGTGAGCCGTTTGTTGTGCATGCAATCTTTACATTCATCTCCTCAGCTATTATCAGGAAACTGGAAGGGCTGGACGTGATGGCAAACCTGCTGATTGTGTCTTGTGTATGGTTCATCTTTCTGGCCTGCTGGGTTGCTGAGTATAGTTGTGCAGACTACAGTTATCGGGATTTCGAGGTACTGAGGAAGATGATAAGGAAGGAAAAGGACACACCACGCGACTCTATCGAACGGCAGGAGCAAGACGCCCGCGCTGTTGTCACATATTGCGAAAATGACTCCGACTGCCGCCGAGTGCAGCTTTTGCAGTTTTTTGGTGAAAAGTTCGACAAACGCCTCTGTAGTCGCAGATGCGACAATTGCAGAAGTCAGGACGTGTTGGTTGAGCACGATCTGACCAAAGAGGCCGGCGACGCGGTCGCCCTGGTGCGCTCATTTGGCACGCATGTTACTCTGGATCAGTGTCGTCTTGTTCTCAAGGGGTCAAAGAATGCAAGCGTCTTGAACAAGGGACATGACAAGTTACGTCTATACGGTGCGGCTAGTCATTTGTCAATGGAGGTGATAGAGTTGCTATTTGCCAAACTTCTTTTCTTGGATGCTTTGGTGGAGGAGTCCATCGCTAACGCTAGCGGATGGCACAACCAATATGTCAAGGTAGGAGATCCTTTCCGGAACAGAGATGACTTTTAAATTTATTGCAGCTTGGTCGTAATGCTCTTGAATATTCTAGTGGGAGTAAGGAGTTGAAGCTTAGATACAAACCTAAAGCTGCACGAGGAGAAGAAAGCAGAGCACCTCGACGGACAAAAAAGGGAAAAATAACTAAATAGAAGTCTACGTACATCATCGGCTTCGGGCAAAGCAGCGTGAGACTATCATGTTCTAGTGCGAGATCCAAGGCAGAGGGTTTGCACTTACTCTGCCCTGACGATGCGCTTTGGCGTGGCTGTCTTCGTTGCTCTACTGGTATGCTCCCTTGACTCGAGTGCAAGCAGTTGCTCATCTGCCTCAGAGTGCATTGCTGTGGCGCTCGAGAAATCTGTACAAGAACTCGATACTGATCAAATCTAAACTCCCTGTTGGATATTACCGTGGGGGACAATTTGAGAGCCACTGTTCGGTGCTGAAGGAGGACGGTCTCAAATCTTGTGAAGATGTGGCGTTCTGGGAGGTGACCAGCGCGAACAAACCTGTTGAACATCGCGTCATTGCCAGCTGCGATCCAGGTCAGAGGAATTGGCACATTTCTTTATTCCTTGCTTATTTCTGCAGGTCGCCATGAATGGAACACTGTCATGGGTCAGTCCGCTTCGAAAATTGCACTGAAAGCTATAAGAGATTGCAGGTCCTCTTAGAGATCCAAACCCGCGTGGGGCACTTTGGATGTATACGCCTTCCAAGAATTCCGTCCAGAGGATAGAGTTCAAGAACTATCCTTCCGGCCACGACTTTCATCCGCTTGGCGTCGAAGTCTATCCATCCTTTTCCGGCAACGCGTCCAATATGTTCGTCGTCAATCACGCACGAAAACGCACCTACATCGAGCAGTTCACTGTCTCTCCCTCTGAGCCAGTGGCCCGACACATAAGGACCATCACTTCTCGCTATTTCAATGCGCCCAACGCTTTAGCACTCACTTCACCAACGTCCTTCTATGTCACCAACGACCACTTGTTCACCCGTCGTCTTCCTATCGTCGGCCACGTACTCCCTCTCATGGAAAGTCTGCTCGGTCTTCCTTTTGGCTGGGTCTCTCATGTCACGTTGAATCCTGACCTAAATGCCGCTTCCCCGATTCAGGCCGAGCAGCTTTCTGCTGCATTCATCCCGTTTGCAAACGGCGTTAGTATCTCACCAGGTGGCTACGAGGTAGCTGTCGCTTCTTCGTCATCTAATACTGTTTTCATTTACTCTCGCGATCCAACTTCCAATGACCTGAAACTACGGGACACAATTCCTGTTCCTTTCACCCCTGATAACCTGATGTATAGCGAAAATGGTACTCTCACTGTGGCCGGACACCCTAATTTTCCTGATCTGGTGAAACTGGCTGCCAAGAAAGCTGCTAGCTCACCGAGCTGGATTGTCGCTTTGAAACGTCTTGA
Source organism: Megacollybia marginata (assembly GCA_003313965.1). Taxonomy (NCBI): domain Eukaryota; kingdom Fungi; phylum Basidiomycota; class Agaricomycetes; order Agaricales; family Porotheleaceae; genus Megacollybia; species Megacollybia marginata. The sequence continues at coordinate 58,030 of QLOY01008563.1, forward strand.
CCCGAATAACACTATTTTACCAACTATGTGGGACATGGCTGCCCCCATATCGGCCAGCACCAAGGTCCCCGCAGTGCTGACTCACGAGATGGAGACTGTTTTTCAGAGTAATGGAACTGGATTCTCAGCATCTACCACAGGCCTCATAGACTCGGCGACCGGCGTGTTGTATGCATCCGGCTTATACACCGAGGGTTTGCTCGTTTGCAGGCCGTAAAAACAGGCAATTTTTGATTTATTGCTCAATTCGCAAAAGGATGTATCTAATCTCCAAGTTCGTCTATGTACATTTCAGACCCTGAATTAGAAAGTTCTGAAAGTTCTTGCATACGACGATGGATGACGGCATTCAGTGACCTCTGCATTGTCGCGTAAGCCTTGGCAGAAAATGATTTGTCGCACAAACCATTCTTTCCATGCCAATGAGGTCTCCGAACCTCTGGAGTCTCTCTTGTGGCTGCAAGTCAACCAGCTCACCAGCAGTAATCTGACAAAGTATCAGGAAAGCCGCAAATCGGTTCCAACCATCAACCGCCGCAACGTTTTCCTCATCCTGCGGATACCTGAGTCAATTTTGATTTAGACAAGTAAACGTACCTCGTCCATATCGTTGTCAAGCCAACGACGATCGTCCCATAGTACACCGCCGCTAGCATCCTGAGATTCGGCCAAGTCTCCAAAGTACCTCGTGAACTTTGCAGTTTCCTGGACACTCTCTGCAAACGCAAATTTGATGTTGCATATTCCCCTCAGGTTCTGGTAAGCTTCAGCCAATGAAATGTCCCTCCTCAACTTTTTTATCGCCTTCAGCACAGGTGGTGAGTAGACTGAGATACCATCCCTTTCTGCAATGTTTTTATAGGATTCTGATGGTGAGTAAGCTTCAAATATGATCAGGATACTAGAATATCGCCAGGATTGCTCTGAGACTTGTGTCACAAGAGCTTCACATCGAGAGGGTAAAGCAGGCAGATTGAAGTAGATGACAGCAGCATCAGCATCATAGATAACATCAATGCCAAAGAGACGATCACGCTCCACCAGGTCGACCGCACACTCTCGAAGAACTCGGACAAGAATCTGTTTTTGAATTACATCCAGAGATGCAAGATAACGATGAGGGCGAGAAGGAGATTCCCAGGGAGAAGGAAGCTGCAGTGTAGTATGATCCATAATTTCAGGCGGAGCAGTGAGCGGGAGACTACTTCGGGAAGAATTTGTATCAGGATTGGTGGGTATTGGTTGACGTTTTGCTTCCACTTCCGTAGATCTAAATTTGCGAGCACGAAGTCTAGCGAAATCAGCGATTTCCAATGTATGAGAGGCAATGTCAAGGTCGTTATGCATTGAATAAGTAGCTTCTCCTCGGGAAGGATAGGATGGGATGTGGGAACTAGGATCGGTATAGTGATCTGATTGCGATCGGGAAAGTGAAGCTGAGATGCCAGTCGTAGGTCCTGCAAACTTCATGTCGTGTTGAGATAGGTGTTGTGACCCATCTCCACTGCGACGAGAATCGAGTGATAGCGGAATGAACTCTCCTTTAGCTGCGGCTTGTTCGTAATGAAGCGGAATGGGGGTGAGGGGACGGTCAACTGATTCATGTGGCAAACTCGCACTCAGATAATTTGCAGATTGAAAGTCCTCAAAGAACGCAACCCCAGAGTCATCCGTCCAGCCATCGTCTCTGGCACGCTTCTCGGGATGTTGATCATCCCATCCCATGAAATTGTGATCTTTGTCGTCCCACTTTCGGTTTTCTCTAGATCTTTTTCCTCGCTTGACGCTGTCCACTGATCGGTCCCATGGTACGTCATCAACAGGTAAGTTCTCCTTGTCGCTGGAATTTTCCAATTCTGGGGCAGAAGAAATATCGATAAGGTTGATCCCAGCCAGCCTACGCCGTTCCACTCTGGACATGACAATATCCTCGCATCTGTAAAAATCTTGCTCCTCGTGGAACACCACCATAGGTTCGTCCAGAATTTGATCCAGCACACGCTCGTCGTCATAGGTTTGATCAGTGGGTGACTCCGCAAGTGGCATGTGTCTTTTCAGATGGTCCTCTACTTGTGCTCTGAGCTGTATTAACGGAATGCCATGCAAATCATCATCCCGGTCAAGGAGGGTAACAAGCGCAAAGACTTCAGCCAGAGTAGGAAGCTTTTCTTGTTCATTGAGTGTGAATGGCCTATGCATCGTCGTTGTGGACATTTGTTAAACGAAGTAAAGTACATACGTCCAGGATAATTCCGTACTGAGGCGGCCTATGCCCTTCGCTTTCTTGAAGAAAATGTAATGAGGAATCTTAGCTGTGTTGGGCTGCGTGGGTGCAATATATTGCCCAAATTTTGTTGGCAAGAAGAGGACAGTCGGTCCTTCGTGGATCGTTGGTTCGGGAAGCACAGGGACTGAACGATGAACAAAGGTCCACCAAACATGGACAGGAAGATTGCTTACTTTCCATCAATACGTCGTCTTCGCCGACAACCAACCTTTCCTTCAATATGATTTCTTTCGGATCGTTTACAGCGTCGAAGGGCAGACTGAGGTTACGCTTTCCCAGCATCTGGTTATCTTTCCACATTCTGACAATGTCAGCAGCCTCCGAATTGCCATCCTCGACATTTCGCTCCTCCAAGGTTGAAGATGTATCACCAATCATGGAAACACTGGGTTCGGGAGAATCTGGCCGTGAATTGGACGGTAATGGCGGGACCCCAGTGGCGTCGGCTTCGGAAGGTAGGAGTGGAAGTATGAATTCCGAGAAACTGGCATACTTTCAAGAGAAGACGAGAGTTTTCTGAATGAAATAACCTTTTACCATGCCCAACCAGTTCGAGCTTCTCACCGTATCTTGGTCCGTGAATCTGGCGAGATTGGGGGATGAGAACATCGTCTGTCGAAGAAAGAAAAGTTGATATGACGGAGTAAATAGCCAACTACCCACCCATTTTGGAATGCTTTAGAAGTTTGATTGGAGACAAGTCAGTATTGGGTGAGCTAAATTCAAAAAGTTGATCGATCTGGTTTTCTTGGGACGATGTTGGCGTTGTAAGAGTCGGGGAAGATTGCAAGGTTTCTGAGATGAATGAGAAAGTGAGAAGAAATAGGTAAAAGAAAATACGCCATCCGTCAACAACAACAACAAGATTTTCCTGGCAAATATCAAGGTCCTGTACAGGAGCAGGAGGAAAAATCTTGCGAGGCAGATCTGATAAATTTTCTATGCGGGAATTGGAGACATTGGAAGGTCTGTAACCCGATCTGGCTATTCTCGATCTTGGGAAGATTGGTACAAAGATGTTAGGATCGTCATCAAGCGAGTTGTTTTTGAACAATGGGACAGAGTCGAGACACGAATCAGGAGGACGCTTCATCTGCTCGGGATCGAGGTACTTGTTTTTATGTAGAGCTCCTTGACCTCCAGGCCGAGCCATTGCTCCAGTTGACTTTACGAACTCTGTGACAGCTGGATGAATCTCTGGTAACAGTTTCCATGAAGCATCGCTAATGCAATTGAATCAATATTGAGAAAAAGCAAATTGTCCTCACAGGACTTCGTCACGGTTCAATGTCTGGCTAGGCTCGCCGTCCTCATCGAACGAAACACGATCGGTAAGGTGCAGTTTGATAAGGGCATCGTATTTCCCTGGTAAAGTAGAAGATAGCCTTTTCATGCTTGAACCGGCGTAAGGGGTGTCCTTGATTGCATTCTTGGTAAGCAGCGTCGGCATTGGATCTGCAAGCAAAAGGGCCAAGTCCTGGGAATCTGGAGAGCGTCAGTGATGCGCAAGAGTGGAAGAATTGGTGATTACAAGCGTCATTCATTATGACCGCTTCGCTCTTGACTTTTCCTTTGAGCCGTAGCATTCTTTTGATATAGTCCGAGGTCTCCGATGCAACCTGGAGTTTTTCATCATAGGACTCGGAAGAATTGATCAAATATAGTTTCGTGAGTTTCTCCCAAGGATCTGGTGGAATAATCAATGCGGAGGGGTCAGTTGTCGGAACCTGAGAGAAGTCTGAAAGTAGCTGCAAAGGTAAGAGAAGGATCAGAGGCAGCAGTAGATCCCCACAGAAGTAACAGCAACTCGAGTGAATTCTACATAGTCGGTAGTAAAGTGAGTGTGAGCGTACTGAAGCAGAAGATTGCGTATATGGGCTTGCACGACTGTTTCGGAGCAAGCCATTGGAAGGTCACGTGGTCGAGACTAGACTTTCGAGTTTCCTCCCAAGTCCACTGGGTCCAGTACAACATGCGATGCTACAACATAATGGTACGAACAAAGAAGTGTGATATCAAGACGAATTATTTGCGATGCACATTGCTAATATGACGATGAAGGTGTTCTTTGCGGAAGTAGGCTTTATTACAACCTGTGTGGCGACATGAAAAAGCTAAAAAGAGATGTTGGTAGTGAAATTTCAATAGAGAATAAACTTGCGTCTATCTTTTGCGTGTATGGGATCGGCCAGATGGTCCTGCACTTGCCGTCTTGTTGCGAAGAGCAGTCCACAACCAGGGATACGACAACGACACCCTATTCGTTCAGTTCAATTATGTAGTAAGTAGACAGATCCAAACTAGCTCACCGTCTTGATGGATATTGCTACTCTCATGCCTTCTGGCATGCGCTGAGCAAGTAAATTCCTTGTGGCACAGACGACAATCTTTATTTGAAAGAGACTCCATATGTTTATCGACCCAGCCTGGAGGAGGGGCTGGTAAAATAAGGCGGACACGTTTCACTGCTTGCGGCAATGGTGAGAGGTTCGGGATATCAGAGTCTTTCTCTTGGGAGGAACGGCTCGGAATTCCAGAGTCAGAAGAGGAAGAGTAACATTGAAGACTGAGTGCCGGATACTCAGCTGTTTTTGGGGGTTCAGAGGTTGTTGAAGCAGTATCAGACTCGGAGTCAAATTCTGCGGGTCGCAGTCGAGGGATGTCGAACGGACCTGCAACATATGAAGGGTGGCGCACAGATTTCGATTTTAGACAAGCGGGTCCCAACTTGGGCCCATCCTCATCGAGGGACAAAAAAACAGAGGCTGCGTCCATTTTGCGGCCTTCAAGCTGCACAAAGGAGGCCATTATCGACAGCACAAGGTTGAATCACTAATAGAATTAAAAAAATGAAGCTATTTGCTGGGTCAGTCTTGAGACGATCTCAAGCCAACTCGTCAGTTGAACATTGTCAGATGTCGAGGGGAACTTTTGCTGTGCAGTTACTGTATCGACTTGAGAATTCTCAAAAAGGTAGCTTCATTACTTCATTCACCTGCTGCCTGCATGCTACGGCCTCGTCAGCCTCTCTTCGTCTCTTCTCATGGCACCAACGAGCTCGAGATTGATATTTGTCTTTTTATTCGTTATTAACTGCATACTCTGGTCTCAGAGTAGGTATGGCACTCTATCGACCGAACATAATAGCCTCGTCAAGCGAATTTCCTCCGAGCTCACAGATCCAACCGTTTCTATACCTGAAAAGCCAGTAAGTGTACGTGAAACTGCCTCTTAATCTTCTAAGGATAGCCGCTAGTGTCGACCTCTTTCCGTGCCCTCAGAGCATCAATGCACTCACGTCAAGGATCGATGTCCTACAGCACATACCTTACTTTCCTTTCATTATTTAAACCGTTACTTTTGCACTGAACTTACACTACGCCCTTTGGTATTCGTCGGGCTTTTGGTTTGGCTTATGTTCCTCTTCTCAATGCTCGGTATCACTGCATCCGACTTTTTCACTCCAAACCTAGCAACCATAGCCCAAATGTTGCGATTGGACGAGAATGTCGCCGGCGTCACTTTTCTTGCTTTTGGCAACGGAAGCCCCGATGTCTTCTCCACTTTCTCTGCTATGCGTGCCAATTCAGGTAGCCTCGCTATCGGAGAGCTGCTGGGAGCTGCCTCCTTCATTGTTTCTTGTGTAGTAGGCTCAATGTGTATCATCAAGCCTTTCAAGGTTGACAGAGGGCCATTCTTGCGTGATGTGGGCTTTTTCACCGTGGCAATATCTTTACTCCTTGTTATTCTCTGGGATGGCACCATACGGCCTTGGGAAGCTGGCCTCATGATTGCCCTCTATTTGATCTACGTGCTGACCGTAGTCATTGGTACATGGTGGGATAAACGACGACACAGATTACAAGCTACGGAAGCACTGACTCGTTCTGAATATCGGGATGATGAAACGAGCTATTTCGACATTCCGTACAGAGATGATCGTAAGTAGGTTATGCTATCGATCGATCCATACTCATGACCCTTCGAGCTTCTCCCTCTTTACAGACCGTCTCAGAGATAATCGTCCCTTCACCTTCCAGAGCTCGTGCTATATCCGCTCCCGGACCGCTCCCACGATTACAGACGGACACGCCCTTCCGGAACTCAAGGACGCCTTCTCCTCCATCTGCCATGCGAGCTTCACATCCTACGCCCCCACACATGCCCTCTTTTTCCCTTGTAGGTGCACTTGAATTCCGTGAAGTCATCGCTTCGTTGCAGAATCAGTCCGCAGCCACATCTCTCAGTATTTTTGACTCTCCTGTCACACCTTTTGCTGGTGGACATTATCACAGATCCCGTCGCACTTCTCATGCAACAAGTCGCGATATCGATCCATGGGATGATGCTCTACGTCTAAGCCATCGTTCTGCACCCCAGGCTGCTGTCACTTACGCCGAAAATGAGGAACCAGACAGCCTTCAAAGTAGCGCCTTTCTTGAAAATAATCCAATGTCGCATTCTCAGTCGACTATACCTTCTGTTATGCGTACGCCTGCTTCGCCCACTATCTCCGACCCAGATTCCGAAGCTCGTAATCTTCTACCATTGACGAGTCGTCAGCGAGTCGTCTACGTCCTACGAGGCGTATTCCACACGCTTTTCCCATCCCTCCCTCGCTTTCGGAATCAAAGCATATTAGGGCAGATCGCCTCACTCTTTGCGGCACCTGCTGTCATGCTTCTAACCCTAACACTTCCTGTGGTCGTTACACCGTACAATCAAAACCAAAGTTCCCAGGAAAAGACTCTAGGTAGTGACCATAACTTGATAGATTTCGAGGAAGATGGCGTTGAAAGGGATCTCGTCGCTGAAGAGGAGGTGGAAGAAGAGCTGCGCGGGATTACATTCAGCAAGTGGTTGTGTGCTGCTCAGTGCATCTTTGATCCATTGTTCTGTGCTGGAGTTTTATTCGGTGCATCCCTTTTACTCAGACCCTATAACTCAGCTCAAGTTCTCCAGGCACGTCGCAACATAAGTTATGGCAGCTTTTTGGTGCGGCTGTTGTCGGGATAGCAATGGCTATTTTGGTCGCCGTCTTCGCAGATCGAGGAAATAACCCGACCTTCAGGATGGCGCGTTGCTCAATGGGTTTCCTTACTGCCTGTATCTGGATTATGGTCATCGCAGACGAAGTCGTCAATATTTTGCAGGTTCGTTCATTTTTCATGAGTCTAAATGCTGCTGAAACCGATTCGCCAGACTTTTGGTTTCATATTCGGGTTGTCCGACGCAATCATCGGCTTGACAATCTTCGCAGTCGGAAACTCTTTAGCGGATCTCGTCGCCAATATGAGTGTTGCAGTAGGATTTTGGCCCATCACCGTTGTCATTTTGTTGACCACTTGCAGGTGTTCGCCCCTATAATGGGCTTTTCAGCATGTTTCGGCGGTCCAATGTTGAACATACTCCTTGGTGTTGGCATCTCTGGATCTTATGTTATATCGCAGACCGGCCAACCTTTTCAACTTCACTTTGGTACAACACTGCTCGTTAGCGGAATCGGTCTACTCGCGCTCTTGGCAGTCACTTTAATAGTAGTACCTCTTAAAGGCTACTTCCTTACTCGATGGTGGGGAATTTTCCTTATCGCTTCATACACTGCAATCATGACCATAAACATTGTCGTGGAACTCAAAAGTTAGATAGCATATATAACATTGCTTAATATGTATACTCGAGCATCTGTTTAGCATCTATATAATCCATGGGGTGACATCGCCGGAAGGATGAAACGCGTTCATGTACTGATTAGGTTTCAGAGCGGGATTATCTGCCACTTACGGCGGATTTGACGATGCATACACTTCAATTTAAAGGAGACACGCACACAAAGACAATGGGCCACCTTGTGTCCGATGTCGCAAGGAAAGAAATTGATGTGGAGTAACACGTATATTCAAAATGCATATAAAGGAAGATCCAGTTAAATGTGTGAAGATGTTTATCGAATGCAACCAAAATGAATAAATGGGAGTCGTTAAGTCGTTAGCAAGTGACGTGCGCCAAGTTACATTAAAATGCACCATTTGCCCTTCTTTCCATGAGTATCATCATGGCGAGCATCGGCGGGAGGAGCAGCATCTGGTTGGGCGGTGACCGGAGTCGGTTTGGCTGCAATAAATTCTCCGTGTGCATTGTCGAGGGAGGCACGACCTTCTGGGATCTTTGCAAACCAACCTCCCGGGAAGAACAGAGAAGACGTTGCGGATTCGAGCCTTGAGCGAGGTGAAGAAGGCGAGACCTCAATATCTAACGGTTGAGAGACAGTGTTGTCTTCGACATTGTCGTTGATGGCACTCATTGAAGGCTTGGACCTAAAAGATAGGTTTAGTATATGTGTGATAAACAATGACAAGACCGCATTACTTGAACGGAGGCCGAGGTTCATTGGTATCGTCGACTCCCGGGAACTGTACCTTGTTGGCTACATCAGATACAGCCGGCTTAAACACGTCAGTAGATAGTTTCAGCAGGGTACTTCACTTGTACCTCAGTGGCGATAAAGACATTTTCATTTACAGTAGCAGTTTCGGACGGTTCTTGAGTTTGTTCTTCTGGGTGAATCTGATCCTCATGTTCATGCTAAACAACTAGTCAACTCAACTAGAGAAGTAGAGATAATGACTGACTTCATCATCTGCTGTTGGTTCCAGCACATCAGTCTAAACACCTGAGTCAAGGCAAGCAAGACAACTAGATAATGCCTACCTCTGTTAGAACATCACGGACGACACCGGAAGGTTCCACTTCGATGCTAGTATCCTCCGGTCGAGGGCTGCCTTGAACGTGGACCGAATATGAGGGTGTCCAAGGTGATCTCGGTCTATCGACCTCCACCGCAAGCTGAAAAAATGTTCAGAGTAACTAGGGAGTAAGAGGACACCAACGCTATTTGTCGCAGGTCCAGACTCCGTTGACACAGTAAGAGTCGGAGGTTCCTCTTTCAATAGAATTTCTGTTTCTATCTCCTCTTCTGGGATGATCCCAGGACCTTGTGTTGTGACGCTATACGAAGGAGTCCAAGGGCTTTTAGGTCGCTCAATTTCGATATTAGAGGGGAGAAGTGAAGATGTAGTATCCAAGACCTTGGAAGAGAGATGCTTCAGCGTGCCTCGGTGCTAAACGAGATTGCCTTACTTCATCTGTAGCTGACGTATCAGTGAGGAAACTGCTTTCTGCGCTCAAGGAAAATGATTCTTCAGTTTGCGTGATATCATTGGCCAGAGGAGACTCTTCCTGTCTCTCGTATGTCTCCATTTCGGAGGCAATGTTCTGGTCCTGGCTATCAGTTTCATGACTTTCGACTACAACTTGCATTGGATTCGCGTCAATTGTAGCCTCAACACCCTCCGAGATATCTGCATTTGAATCATGAATAACCAGGGAGGTATTCGTTTCCGTTACTGGCAGAGGTGTTTGAGACAATGTGGTAGAGGAAACTTCCCGATCTGTCTGCTGGAACGATGTCTGTGGCACCACCTCGGGGGGTATGGCTTCAATAGAATTTGTCACAGGTGTAGCGTGTCCATCAAGTTGCAACACAGGCTCAGCCAACTCTCCATCTGTGCTAGACACTTCACCCTGCCTATCCACAATGCTGCTACTGATGCCAGCTTGCGCTAAGACGGATGACAGTTCATCAGGTATCTCTGCTATAATCGGAGCTGTGGTTTCAGTTCTGGAGTCTGAGGGCTTGTGAGTTGCTGAAGTACTCTCTTCCTCAGTACCTTTGTCATCTACACGGAGTTCTGCACCTACCCCTTGTTTGGTCGTGTCGACCATCCCTTCAGACGAGATACCTTTATGGGATTGTGAGGAAGCGACCAGGTCAACCACTGTCCCTAGGCCTGTCTCTGTCTGCGTAGGGCTTTCCAGCTCGGTCGCATCTATGTCTGGTTCGACCCCGACATCAGAAACTAGACGGTCAGACGTTTTGTCAACGATCTCTTGGTCTGTAACGTCTGGAGCGGCAGAAGAGAATAGATCCGTGATAGGGGGTTGCAGAGTTAAATCATCGGTGGTGGTAGTTACAGATTCGGCAGTGGTATCTTCGTCACGATCTTTATGGCAAGGCTCTATTGGCACGCCTGTATTGTCTGCCTCGATATATTTCTCTGCAGTCGAGAGGCCAGGTGGAAGTGGCGATGCAATTTCAAGCGAACTTGAAACATCGTCGTCCAGGCTGACTGGCACGGATTCACGCACTGCTTGAGGCTCTGACTCGAGTTGCTCAATAATCTCGGTTGGAACCTCTGACACTTCAATATCATCTTCTTCGGTAACAATCGTATCGACCGGAGGCATGGCAGCCTCAGAAACAGGCAAAACATCACCAACAACTAGACCAGGTTGTTCGTTGACCACATTGGTTTCCTGGTCATGTGGAGGTGGAATATAAGTGGGCACGGAAGCTTCAACCTCTGCATTCTCGTCTGAAATTTCTGTGCGTTGGAGTCAATATTTACAATTGTTAAGCAGCCGTCAGAACCAACCTGTCTGCTGAGTGCTTCGTTCAGCTTCATTGGATGAAGGCACGATTTCGTCGGGGGTTTGAACGGTAGCAAGGGTGGCTTTGCTGCCGTAGCTGTTTGATAAATCTTCAGTAACCACCACCTCTAGGTTGGCTGGTGGCTCTGAATCAAAGCCGGCATCATGAATGCTCAGTTCCTGAACGGTCGTTTCATCGATGGTAACATCAATTCCATCGTCCTGTGACACTACCGGATGAGTTTCTGTCTCTTGTTCAACTTGAACAATTTCATCGTGGTTGCTCAACGAATCTTGATCCGCTGATTCTGTCTCGCTTTCGTGGTGATAAGCAGGTTCTCCGGTGTCCACTGTATGGGTGATGGGTCCTGTGATAGGTCCTGTGATAGTATCTTCTGGAGTCTCTCTGGACAAATCCTCGCTGGATGGTGTGGGATCTACAGCAGCTGTTTCCTTGGGGACCTCAATACCAAGAGACTGCTCATTTTCTCGACTGGCTGCACCGTTCTGACTGTTCGCGGAATCTTGCGTTGCCGGAAGCTCTTCGGTGCCGTCGTCACGACCAGGAATGGACGCTTCCTCGACTTCGATGTCACCACTCGTAGCTGGGGGCTCGGTGTCAGCCAGCTTTTCAACGTCTTCGGTGGGGGCCTCAGTACGTGTGGGCTGGTGCGCAGAATCAGTCGTTAGCACATCAAGGTTAGATCCTTCCACAATAATGCTATCCGGGGGGGTCGTATTTGTGGGGGTCGATTTTTCGAGTATAATAGCTTCATCAGTTACTAGTTGAGACTCGTTCGGTACACCGCTAGGGTCGTCTTCTGCAATGCTATCTTTTGTATTTGAAGACTGCGTTGCTGCGACCACGACAGGGCTGGCATCTCGGTTCGTCTGGGAGGGAGGATCTTTCGTGGTAAGCGCCTCCGTGGTGGCTTCGCCAACTGGTAAAGGCTGCGACTCAAGAGTATGTGCGTTTACCGTTTCGGAGTCATCATTGAGTTCTGCAGCAACACCGTGAAGCGGTACGACTTGTGTGATAGTTACAGCATCTCCTGGAGTATTTTCCTCGTCATCCAGAGCTCCAGCAACCTCGACAACAAGCTGTTCATTCCCTGGGATAAGCTGAGATTGAGTTTGTTCTGCAACAAGTACTTCAGCGGTGCGTTCACCGGTGAGTACTGTTTGGTCATCAGGATTAGGTACGTCGGTAACAAAGGGTGCGGAGTCTACGCCAGACTCTGCAGGAGTCGATTCTTCGAGAACACCATCATCCAAGACCTGAGACTCGGAATTGTTTAGTGCAATGACTGCAGTATCGCCCGTATCGTAGTTCACAACGTCCGAAGTCATGGGATTAGATGCGTCGGTAACAAAGGGCGCGGACTCTACGCCAGACTCTGCAGGAGTCGATTCTTCGAGAACGCCATCATCCAAGACCTGAGACTCGGAATTGCTTAGTGCAATGACTGCAGCATCGCCCGTATTGTAGTTCACAGCGTCCGATGTCATGGGATTAGATGCGTCGGTAACAAAGGATGCCGACTCTACGCCAGACTCTGCAGGAGTCGATTCTTCAAGAACGCCATCATCCAAGACCTGAGACTCGGAATTGCTTAGTGCAATGACTGCAGTATCGCCCGTATCGTAGTTCACAGTGTCCGATGTCATGATTTCGCTACGAGCAACTGGATTTTCCACCAATCCAGCGTTGTCTTCACCATGCATTTCTGTGTGAAGGGCCGACTCCTCGGCCAAAAAAGTAGGTTCTTCGTTTATAGCTGGTGTCTGGAAGCCATCCACTGCTGTGGGGACCGGCTCTTCGAGTACAGCACCCCCTTCCTCTACATGAGCTGAGTCTTCGAGGACAGTAGCATCGCTTGGTAGCACACCAGAAGACTCAAACTCGGCACTGTTGATCTGTGGTATATCATGGGCTGGTTCTTCGACAGAAGGCTCTTCGCTTGCTGGTGATTGAGGACTAATCGTTGAGATATCTGGTTCTGCAGCAGCCTCGATCGGCTTCCACTCTGCACGAATGGTTTCTGGCAGTGGGGTGTGCTCAATCTCTACGATGATGCCCTCTGCGTCGGGTGTCTGGTCGTCGTGAACCAATTCTTCGGCAACGGACGCAGGGGCGTCGCCGATAGCTGGTGACTGGCTTGCGGCAATAGCAGGCTCTGGGAAAGGAGCAACGTTTACAAGCTTCTCCTCTGCATGAAGTGGTTCTTCAGGTACAATCTCCGTAGCTGTGCTCGCACCTGATGGTGGAAGTTCTGCGACGATAGTATCTCTAACGGATCTGTCGGAAGTTATAGTGTCCCTGCTGACCGCCGGTGATGGCAAATTATCCACTGAGGTGAGTATCGGCTCTTCAAGTATGGCAACCTCAACGGGCTGCTCTGCATGAACATCTGTAGCATCGCGTGATAGTGCATTAGAGGGTTCCGGTGCTGTGGGGCTGTCTTCGTCATTGATATCTGCTGTATCATGAACTTCTTCAACAAAAGCTGCGTCTTCGGTAATCGCTGGGGCATGTGGATCATTCATTGCGTTCGATGCAACCTCAACAAGCTTCTGCTCTTCGTCCACAATCGTTTTTATAGCATCGCTTGGTGACTGCTCGATTCCATCGCCAGCTGTAGTCGCTACTTCTCCCGCAACGAACTGTGCAATATTGTCTTCAGCACCCGCTGGTAATTGAGACGCAGTCTCCGTGATAGTTTCACCGTCAGAAGTCTCGGTGGCCAGCCCAACAGTCTCTTCCGCTACAACTTCTGCACTGTTTTGCGACTCGGACTCTAATTCAGTCGGCCTGCCAACCGATTCTTCGGTAACCTCCGGAGTGGCCTCGGTATTGGTAACTGTCTGTTGTGCGGTGTCCGCGAAGGCATACTCGCTATTGTGATTATTTGTGGTCGGATCTGGAATAGCGGCAGCAGGGGAAGCTTCCATAGCAGCTGTTAGAGCAACTTCTGGGGTGTTGTCCTCATTGATTACTGATACTTCTGGGAATTCCATAATAGGATCCTTTAGTACAGCAGATGCAGTCTCCTCTACCGCCGTCACGTTTTGAGATATTGAGACACGCTTCTCCTCGGGAACCAAAATTTCTTTGGCAGGAACCGAGCTAGACGCATCGATGTCTTTGTCTTTGGATCCGGTTATGTCTGCCTCGTTCTCCAATGCATCATTTGTTAAATGGGTATCTAAGGAAGAGGTTTCGGTTGATAAGCCGTTAGTAGATACAGCTTTGGAAGGGGGCGCGGTCGGCGCGGTCAGAGTGGCATCACTATAGAGTTTATTATCTTCATAAGTTACCGGCTGAGGAACATGAGGACTAAGCCTAGTCAAACGCGACCACATACCTCAGTGGCAGTCCCAGAGTTAGTATCATGGGTGTTCTGAAAGTTGCTTAGTAAAAAAATGAAAGGAGCAAATGAATAAAATACAGTGGAATTTTGCACAGTCGACACGGTGTCCTCTAGACCAACTTGCTCCGAGACTTCAGCGCTATCAGCGTCGCCACGCGACAGACCTTCAACGACTTCAGATGAGATCTGCAAAAAATTGTCAATTTAATGATCAAACAACAAAAGAAACCGCGCCTCCGTCAGAGAATCCTTTGCCAACGCGCCACCCAATCTGGGATCACGTTCTTCAGCCTCCGAGTCGACAGCTTTCTGGTCGACGTGAAGGCTCTCGACCGAGATTTCATTTTGTGAGTGGTTCGTCAAAGAACCCACAGTAGTGGGAAGTGGCTCAGAGACCACCTCTTGAGCCTCCATAAAGACAGATAAGTTTAACTAGCAGTGAAGACTGTGTCGAGGCCCCAACAATAAAATATGCGAAATAATAGGTATGGCTCAGAGTGCCAAAAGAGTCCAGGCCACGAGGCAAAAAATTGAGCGTAACTCTTCTCGGCTTCTATCAACACGTGAACGCGTTCGCCGTTCGGCTTGAGGCTTAGACTTTCCGTGGGTATGTGATTACTGCAAGGTATATACTATATAGTTCTACAGACTTCTACAAACCGATCCAACTACTACGACCGCCTGCGTTATGAAGACTGGTTTGGCCAATTTTGACGAGCCGCGTCGACCGAGGTTGAGCCATTGGTGGCGGTTCGACTGAGGGAATATCGATTGCGTCAATGAGAGGACTCGGCGCGGCTGCTTGTGGACTGGAGGGCGTCCAAACTTTGGAATCAGAGCGGGGACGGGGAGGTGTCATACTTGAAACGGGTAAGAACGATTCTGCATGCCATTCATACCAAACCTGGCGTTGATTGGTCAATCGCCAGATGGAGACATGCAGTTCGGAATTGCTCGGCAAGTAAAGGGGCTCCTGAAGGGTGTTAAGACAGAGAAACGGTGGAAAGGCAGACGTTTGCCTTCAAGGGAAAGAACAAAGGGAACCAACTGAGCATGTCCTTTGAGATTTCCTCTTTTCGATGAGGATGAATGCTCAATCCTATATTCCTGTATAGCACAGCTTCAAAGTATCCAGCGAATCCATGAAGTACACCTGCATGAGGAATGTAAAAATTGAGCTTGACTGCTCGTGCATTGTGAGTGTTTGTGAGAGGAACGCCTGTCTCATCGACAATGACGTCTTTCCGTGGATGTTCAAACTCCCAGCACTCCTGTACCTGAGGCCCACAATCCCAACCACCGCTATCTGCGCTCAGTAGATTCACGGCTTGAAGCATGACGACGTAAGGGGTTTCCATGCCTTTGGGATCCTTAGATGCCCTAGCTTCGTTGTAGAGCTTTGAAGAGGATAATGGAGCAAGATGAGCGGTATAAGATGATGGAATGGATATGCCGTCCGCTAATGAACATCAGCTGTTAATAAAGCAACGCAGATAATCCCCTACGCTTCAAGAACCTCATGGCACCATCCAAACATTCCGGACTGAGCTCATTGTCACCAAACGAGCCTAAAAGCTCGCTCACAATGATATCAGCCTTTTCCGGCACCTGTAGGGTCCGCATATCACCAAACAAAAGGTTAACTTTGTCTCCCCATTCCTTGTCTTTGCGATACTGTAGTGTGACGAAAGCATTAGGATTTTTTTCGAGGGCGTACACAAATGCATCTTTGCCTGAGCGTTCGATTGCGTTAAGACAGCGTGCGACGATGGGCCCTCGTCCTGCACCAACGACGTAGATGATGCTACAACATGAGCATAGGGAATGAAAAAGTAGGAAACGGCCTACATCAGATCCTCACGCGGCCAGTCCATCAGTGCTCTGTAGATGGCTTCCTCGTAGTTGCGGTACTTGACGGGATCCTGCTCAAAGGTCTGATACGTGGTACTGGCGAGGTTGTCCATTAGTGGCTATAAATGATGAAAAGGTGTAAGACTTCAAGAAAGTACCAACTTGTAATGGTGCTTGGAGATAATCCTGGTATCCCTGAGCAAAGTTCTCCATAGTGCCTGCCTTGAGAGAAGCCTGAACAGCGGGGCTAGTACGTTCGAGATGACGTAGGTATTGGGAATATGCAATCTCTCCACCTTTAGTATGCAGACCAGCTGATGCACCGGAGAGGATCATTGTTGGATGGTGCTTATGCGCTCAGTACAAGCAGATAGGCCGAGAAAGAACTCACACTCATGCTATCACGAATAAATTTCTGGGTGACCTTCGGTAATACAGGGTAGCCTTTAGAGTTGGCAATGAATGTGGAAGCAGGGACGACAATGTATTTGACTGCCTCTGCTGCCCATTTAGCCAAGACTCCAAGGGTTGTAGGGAGTGGCGGAGTCAGATCGAGTGCTGGATGTTGTTAGCAGGCACAAGACAGACGTATAACAAGTACCTAAGCTTAGACGAGTATTGTAGCCACAGATAGTCCTGATGGTGTCCCACATCTCCCACATACCATCAAAGACATCGCCTGTGTTGTCGTTGAGGGAAACGAGACTCGGCTTTCTTCCACCAGAGCTGGGCGAAAGGACGAGAGTAGGAGCCGATGGCGATGCAGAGTCGGTCACAGAAAACGAGGAGATATTTCCATTTGCAAATTGGAATTGAGCGTCATAGATAGGAAGACGTATTGAAATGTGAAGATAGAAACTCGAGTCGAGTGCACTATTGACAATACGAGCATAGGACGCAATCTGGGCTCTGTTGCGGGGAGGTGGAAGAATGACGGACGAGATATTGAGATACGACGCGTATGCGAGTTCTTGGTGCAGAGCTATTTCTGCATCATATCTGACCCAATCGTCGTCTGCGTCTAACTGGAGCCAGTCAGAGATCAGCGCGACCACTCCGTCGGCCTCGTCTGGGCAAGTCAGTCATATTCGAACGCAGAATAATTCCAACCTAGGCTTGTCATGGTGACCTCGTCCTTGTCGAATACCGGTCGTCTACGCCATTCCTCTGCTGTTCTCTCGATTTCAGGCTGTTTCAGCCAGCGACTATCTCGTCTACTCTGCTCTTGTACAAGACAGAGTTTTGTCCAGCGCTGCTTCCAATTGTCTGTAGTCAATGGAAGGCAGACCGTGTCATAACCCTTTGCCCTGTTTTCTGCAGCGAGTCTGAGAATTCCATTGTGAGCAATGTCATCGGCAGTGCAGAGAGTGGCGATGGAGGACATGAGTTATGTTTATCCATCAAACAGTAGGTAAGCGGCCGATCCTTGATCGAAGCCCATTACGATCGATTCAATTCTCAAATTACTCGCGACGCTCTTGCTGTTTTCCTATGCAGCCACAGGTTCCTGTAGGCCACACTAGATGCTACTGGACTCTGCTCTCTACGGATCTCAATTTCATATACCTAGACCCAGTCCTGGCGAGTCATTTGGGCGAACAGCGCGACGTACTGGTCGGTAAACCGCTCCTTACATTTGTTCATCCGGACGAGGTACATAATGCAAAGGCAGACCTCGGCGACATGCTTCATTCCAGAACCCTTCATGGTACTGTAACAAGGCACGTCATTTATTTCATTTCCACACTTCTCATTTCCGTAGAGTCCGTTTCTGTCGTCTCTCCAGAGTCCGTCGTCTTCTTGGTTATAATGGTCCGAACCCAGCCTGGAATGACGCGGAGAAAGTGGTATTAGACGAAAATTACATGGTCGTCGACATCGTCATAAACTATGCTGCCGATGGGATTGTTCTCTGCTTCATTCATGCATCTGTCGACCTCACGCCCCAGGACAGCGATCCAATCCAAAAAACCGATTGGACAAACTGGTGCGGCACGCCCAGCTTGCCCCCTCATGAGATACAGGCCCTCCTATCCAGTCTCGCAACCTATGCCCATCCTTCCTCCTCGTCCATGTCAAGAGTATTTCAAATTTTTGAAAATTCATCGAGTCGTTCTCTCCTTATGTCTTGGCCGCCCGATTCCCCTCACGACTCCTTGTCTTCTAGTCGCCTTGCCTCCATGACAGCTAGCGTTGACCTGGGCAATGCGCAAAATTCTCCAGACGCAAAGACCAGCTGCACAAGGCGCTATAAATATCTTCAGTGTCTTCAAGGCATTGATCAACGGCCCCAAGTTGAAAGTATTTTTATCCCTCACGGTGAGTCTCAATCATGGAGCTTTGACCTCAGGGGCTCTGCCATTGTTCTAATGCTGATAAAAAACTCCTTTTCGATCTCATCTCCTTTCCGATCTACCATCATCATCATTATCGCCCCGTGTAATACTGCCGTGTTGTAACGGCGTGTTTCCTCACCTAGGTTCTATCATATTCGCCTGCCACAAGGTTGAACAATCCGATTCCACTTCAAATTCCTCTCTCAGTCGTTCCGCTCCTATAACCAATTTGCATTCCATGGGATACGAAACTGCCACAATGCCACCATCCAATCCTCCCTATTATCACCAGCAGCCTCAGTCCTATAGTCTTCCTCCCATCACAACCGCTCCACATCAGTACGCGTATATGCCTTCTCAGCACCCTGCCTCTCAGTATAAGTGCGACACATACTCTGGTGGTCGCTACGATTCATATCCTAGCTCCAGTGCCGGACAGCAGCAGCAGTGGTC
The DNA here is from genome assembly GCA_003313965.1 of Megacollybia marginata. Classification (NCBI taxonomy): domain Eukaryota; kingdom Fungi; phylum Basidiomycota; class Agaricomycetes; order Agaricales; family Porotheleaceae; genus Megacollybia; species Megacollybia marginata. The sequence continues at coordinate 76,818 of QLOY01008563.1, forward strand.
CAGCCGCAGTACCTACTGGAGTCAACAACCACAGTATATCAACGAAAGTGCAGCTACTCCTTCTCATGATCCCTATTACTCCTCTCATCATCTCCCTTCTTACCAACTACCCCCACCAGATCGAGATGACGGTGCCGAAAATGATATTGCTGCGCTCGTTCCTCCTCCGCGCCGTCGATTCGATCATCAATACGAATACAACTCGTTCATGTCTAACGAGCTCTCCTCTCAGCAGAGTACTGGCAGTCCAAAAGAAGGTCGAAGCGGCAGAGCTACCGGTCGCAGCTCTGGAAACAGACCCGCTGGCGTATTGAGGTGCAGCTCCTGCAAGGCAACGTCTAGCCCTGAATGGCGTAAAGGTCCTTCGGGAAAAAAGGAGTTATGCAATGCGTAAGTGTGCGTCCACCACGTTGACCCCTTTTTAACCGTCCCCCAGATGTGGTCTGCGCTATGCACGGTCTAGGGCGAAGAAAGAAGGCACCATCAACAACCACCACACCTCAACCTCTCATCCTTACCAAACAAATGGACGAAAACGCAAATCATCCAATATCACAGGCAGCTCCTCCGTCAAAACTTCTTCCAACAACAGCCTCCGAAGTGTTTCCGAAACCCCGAGTCCCAGTAATACAAATGCCAGTTTGAATTCGTCCATCAGCAGTATTGGCAGCTCGATAGGCTACTCCCCTGGTCCGGGACAATACAACAGTACACCTCCGCCTACTACTGGGGGGACCGGTTTGACCATGTTGCCCATGGATATGAACAGTTCGTTGCCTCCGCTTAGTGGCGGCAGCACTACTCTCCAGCAGCCTCTTCAGTCCTTACACATTCAATCTTATCCCATGAGTGGGGCTGTGAGGCGAGGCTTCGTGGGTGGATATGAAGCATCAGCATCATCGGTAGATTATCCCAGAAATGGCAGCGTGTCGCCCAGCCCTCACTCTGCGACTGGGTATCACAACAAGTTGACCTATCCTCCATCGATCCCCAGTCCTCTCTCTGCCAACTACCATCGCTCCCCTAAAGAACAGGTTACGAGCTTCGAACGGGATAGTGAGAGAGACAGGCAACGAGTCAAGGAGGAAGAGGACGAAAAAGATTACGTTCCCGATGACGACGAAGACGACGACGAGTACGTCGATGCTAGCGAACGGCGTCGACGAGCTGAGTCGAAGTACCGTCGTCCTGCTCGGAAGAACGTGGATAGGGACCGGCATCCTGATCAATATGGAAATTTCAAGGAAGAGGAGGATGAATTGGCTCATTGACTCACCACACAGAGGTAAATCTTGAGCTGAACACATAATACTCTTCTTGAATCAAACGGACGTCGTGGATCGACTTGGGCAGAACATTGGTAAAACATCATTATGATACGTGAAGCTGCCTCTAGATATGTCTTTTTGTTGGTTTTTAGTCTACTTCATCCTCTATAGTATCGGTATCTACTTGCAGTATCGACTTATTATAACTTGGTCGCTCTAGTGTACTATCTAACGTTACTGTATTCGCGGAATTGTCGATCATGATCATTGTAACCAGAATTCGAGATCGTTCATGAATTGAGTCGAGGTTAAATCCATCAGATCCTATGATGTATAATTCAATGGACGTATTGGTCAACGAGGATTGAAGCTTGAAGTCTTAATCAGGTCTTGAGATATCCGTGTCGTCTTCGCGGCTCAAAGAGAGCCCTGCAGGCATGAAGACAAGCCTATATGGACTGCTGGCATATATGTGAAACAGGCCCTCGATTACGGCTGGAAAGAGCGTCGAATCCGGAAAAGTCACTTTCGGCAGAAGATCCTTTAGTGGCAGGTGCAACAGGTGCAACCTAAGTGCAAGATCCTAGAAAGGCACCGAGACCATATTTCCGTAAAAAAACGTGGAGGATGTAAGTGAGTCACAGACACACGTGACGTTACTGATCGCAAAACAAAAAGGCAGCTAACAAAAAGGCTTCAAAGACAAAGCTCGTCGCAGTCGTCATGACATTGAGAACAATGGGCAGAGAATTATTTTGATATAAAGGCTCTCAGAGTGAGGATCCTTCTTATCGCAAAATTGTACCCTCGCAACCCAATGGTAAGCCCACTATAAGCTATGGACATTGCCAACGTTGATGAGGTACCGGCAGATCATGATCCTCTTATTTGCCCTGGGTGCCTCTGCTGTTCGTGCAGCAGAAACCATCGACAAAGATGAGCAGTTGATCGGCCGCATCCGCGAGATAATCCAGGACATTCAGCATGATAATCTGCGAGAGTCTATCGATTTTGTCGCTTACAACGCAATGAGGGTTGCTGACAGCTTTTACTGGCTGAGCCTTTCAATTGTGACGCTCCTCGTCGCACTGTTGTACTTGAAGTTACGAGAGCAGGAACGGATGGAGAGGAGGTTTCAATGCGCGATAGAGTATCGGCAGATTCCATTAAAAATGATTGGGAATTGAAGGACTGTATTAATACTGAAATCAGGCACGTGATTTGATGGCAGTGAAGCTCTCAGTCTGCGAACTAAGCAATATGTAGTTAGGAACTTCGCTCATGTTATAGTGCGAGTTATTTGTTGGCACTCAATCTTCTAGCCCTCTCAAGCCCTCTCACTGCTCTAACCGCAGTCAAAGATTTCTCCACAGTATCACTTACAAAACACATTTCATTCTCTAGAAGTTGTCAATCTTTTTTTGACGTGGATTGTTACTGGAGATGTATCTCGCCATATGTATGTTTCATGTATGGTGCTCCCAAGTAACGAACGTGATGCAGCCTTTGCGCCAGCTTCCGAAACAAAGAATCTTTTGGCGATGGAACAAGTAAAGCTAGCCCGACAAGCTGCTTCCACTAGTAAGAAAAGGTTGCCTAATATTAAGGGGGTTAAATGCCTACAGCATCGTCTGGCAATTTGTGAAAAACCCAGTGTATGTCAGAATCGGTTGCTTGCACATTCCTAATGGCTCAAGACGAAGACCGTGATGGAGTGGGATTATCATATCCCGTAGTGTAAGTGTCCAAGGGTACACCTGTTTGATCCTTATTTCTTCTAGGTCATCATGGAAACAGGAGCAAAGAACGCATGGAAAGCTGCGTGAAGAGTTGAATTTCTGAATTACTTATTTTTTGACGCCCTATTAAAGCTATTCAGAGGGCACAAATCATGCTATGCAATGCACTCACTTGTACGAAAATCTCTTTTTCGTATGCGAAAACTCACCAAGTTTATGTCCGACCATATCCTGTGTGACGGTGACTGGATTATAATCTCGGCCATTATGGACAAGGAATTTTATGCTGGTTGAATGAGCTTCACCAGAGAACTGAAAAACACGCACCCAACGAAATTTGGCAGTATCGTACAGCTCCTTGCTTGGGTCTTTATGGCGACATGATTCGTTGCAGCTTCTCTAAGGGTCGGGAACGCGACAAAGTAAGGCCCTTTAAAAGTTAACTTGGCAGAGTTGGGTGCCGTTGGCATACCTTTCCAAGCAGATCGCCCAGACTTGAGCAGGCTAAGCGTTGGTCTCATGCAAACTTAGAAATCCACACGTGACTTTCACTCTAAACCATGGCTGAAACGGACCCTGTCGCTCAGACCGTTCCTGATGAGAATATTTTGCCGTCAGAACCGTAAGTATGTCCGAATAATACTGTACTACCATGCTCATATATCAGAAAACCCGCGCTGAGTGCCCGAGTCGTCCTGCCTAACGAATCGGACGACGAAGAGGCTGAAGTCGACGACAACCACGAGGAAGATGTAGTAGAGGATGAAGATATCCTCGTGGATTTTCCTGATGAAACTGAGGTGAGCTCATCCACTGTCCCTAATCGCTGTCGCCAAAAGTTCGGAAGGAGATAGATCTTGTTCATGCCAGGCTCTCATCGCTCTCTGAACTAAGACTTCGACGCTTTGCTGGTCATCTCAAGAAATTGTGCTTGAGACAAAACTTCATTTCAAAGCTGGATGATGACATATTCCATGCCTTGACAAAGTTGGAGGAGCTCGACTTGTATGACAATAAAGTCAAGCATGTCGGCCGAGCGTTGGATAATTCGCAAGCTCTGCAGTGAGCTTTGCGGTCGCTTTATTATTGGTATTTTTGAACACCTTGGCAGGACGCTGGATCTTTCCTTCAACCTCATAAAAACGATCCCAGACGCGTTGGAGCACTTGCCCACCTTGCGCGTCGTTTATTTTGTCCAGAATCGGATTTCCACCATATCTAATCTAGATAAGGCGCCAAATCTCACCAGTCTGGAGTTGGGTGGTAACAGGATTCGGGTAAGATTAGCTGCCTGTCTCCACAGCCCTAATCACTATATTTTTACAGAAAATTGAAAATCTAGATGCGTTGGTGAATCTCGAAGAGCTCTGGCTAGGTAAAAACAAAATCACGAAACTCGAGGTATCGATAAACTCTCTTTATGCCTGGTCTCATATGTCTGCATAAGAATCTGCAACACCTTACCAAGCTCAAGATCTTGTCAATACAGTCCAACCGGATAACAAAGATAGAAGGCCTTGAGAGTTTACAGAATCTGGAACAGCTCTACCTAAGCCATAATGGAGTCAAGAAAATCGAGGGACTTGAACGAAATGTGAGTGACTCTACATTCAATGCTGTTCTCATTTGCCCCTGTCAAAGACCAAACTGAACACTGTGGATGTGGCTGCCAACTTTATCGAAGCGATAGAGAACCTCTCGCACCTCAATGAGCTGCAAGAGCTCTGGGTATGGCATCTCACCTTTTTCTTCTGTACTGTTCACTTCTCTCCAGATGAATGGTAACCAAATTGCAAACCTTCATTCTCTGGAAAAGGAGCTTGGCAGTATCAAGACTCTAACTACACTGTATCTGGAAGGAAACCCATGCCAAAAGAATGATATGGCCGGTTACAGGCGGAAGATCATCCTTGCGTTGCCACAAGTGACACAGATAGACGCTACGTAAGTTTATGTCGAGATTTCGTCTCCTTGTTGAACAATTTTAGGTATATTCGAGTAGGATAGGGTCATAGGGACTGTTTGTAATAGTAGTAAACAGATGCAAGCATCGTCTGCATCCATGTGCGTCCATGTCTCATCATAGCAAATCAAAGGCCAAAGGCATCAGTGCCACCTCGTTTTTGGATTTAAAGGCCGAGCTATCTAAACAGGAGCAAGAGTTTGCCAAGAGTAAGGCAGCGGGGAAGACGAGTGTTGTGCATCGGCCAGACAAGGTAAGCTTCTAAGAGATGCACCTTCAGTGATTTACAAATCAGCCAGAAACCTACAGTATGGGGTCGCCAGAATCAAGGCGTCAAGGATCGAGCAGCGAGAGATGTGCAACTCGAAGCTATAAGCAAGCCTACGCTTGAATCTGCTCGTGCTGCGCTGGAACGGAAAGCCAAGATTTATGACAAGCTCAGGAAAGGAAAAACTGGTGGATTGAATGAGAAACAATACGAGTCTTTGTTAGTTGATGTATGCTCGTTCTCGCTGTCAACCCTGGCCTTACGAAGAGCAGTTTGATTCGAAACCCGCTGGGGGCGAGTGGGAGTCTGACAGCGATGATGTAGACGAGTCTCTGACTGTGCCTCGAGCTCCAGAGGTTGGGCGGTTTGCTTCAATTGCGAAAGGGCTAACAAATCTAGGACGATCCCATTGTGGAATATATCGACGAGTTTGGACGACAGCGAACTGCGAGGCGATCAGAAGTGCCTCGTGAATTTCTCAACAAGGAACCAGAGCCGGACGAGGACGAGTGCGTCTTTTATATAGGCCTGTTCTATGCTTACAGTTTCTAGGGATATCATAATCCGTACGTATGGCACTGAGACCCTTCAAAGCTGATAAGGTATAGGAAATCCCGTCAACCATTTCCCTGTGTACGAGCCCTCTGCCGAGCGAATAGCAGAAATTGCCAAAGCACAAGCAGAGGAAGATACACCTCTCAACCTACATTACGACGCCAGTCGAGAGGTTCGCGCCAAGGGAGCGGGATTCTATCAATTCTCTGGCGATGAAGAGACGAGACGCGCCCAAATGGATGAACTCAAAGCTGTGCGGGATGAAACAGAGAAGGTTCGGAAGGAGTCTGGGGCTGTAGATATCAAGCCCGGAATGGAAGGTATGCAAGCTGATGGGGATAATGCTTTGGCTGGGAAAAGCAAAGCGATGGAAAAGCGGAAGCGAGAGATTGAGGAGCGAAGAAAGCTGCTTGATGCAAAGAGACGAAAGGTGGACGTCAAAGCAGCTGTCGATGAGCCGACTGTGTTAGCGGATCCTTTCGCTGCTCTAGAGACACAAGGGGCAGTCAAGGACAAACAGAGTGACGCTGATGCGTTCCTAGCTCAATTGGAGAGCGAGATCTTCAAAGGCAAGGTCAGATGATGGAAGTGTTCATGCTTGTTGTGCGTCTTTGGAAAAAGTGATTGTTTCGAGACGCGTCGAATCGACCCATCGCCGCCAACACCTGTAAAAAAGGACCGATGCGAGTCCAGAAATAACGAATAGACCACATATTGCTCCTCCAACGATGTCAAAATGATCACTAACAGAGCTGACTCCTTCCCAAAATATGCCAGGTGGGTTGGCGACAGCCTGAACAAGGGACAAGATCTGTATAAGTCCGATGACTGTGGCAACTAGGACTGTGACAGCCGTGAAGACGATAGAGTAGTATAGGATGGCAATTGGATCTCGGGCAAAAGAAGCGGATGTGTACATTGCCATCATGAGAGCACCATCTAGAACTGTGAGCTCAAGCAGAAGAAGGCTTTGGACTGACCTGTAGTATCAATTAGGCACATTCCAGCGGTGAAAAGTGCTGGAAAGATCAAGATCAACCAGATGGAAGTTCCCTGAGCACCCTGTACACTTGCTAATCCAAGCAGTGCAATTTCTGAGCTTGTATCGAAACCAAGACCGAATAAGACTCCAAGTGGAAACATCTTCCAGGGACGGTCGATGACTCGGAAGATCTTGGAAAAGATTGCAGCCTTTGGACCAAGAGAGACTTCTTCTGGCTGCTGGTTATGCAAAACCAGCTTCAATTTTCGAATCAAAGTATACAAGATCCAAGCATTTGCCGCACCTAGGAGCACGAGTGCGGTTGCGGAAACGCTGGTTCCGATTATGCCTCCGACTTGTTGAAATCCGTGGAATCTGCTGCTCAAGGCACCTGAAGTAGCTGCGACGACGATGCAGGTGACGACGACGATTGTAGAATGTCCTAGAGAGAAGAACAAGCCAACAGTGACTGGCTTGTCTCCTGATGCTACAAGGCGCCTGGTGATAAGATCGATGGCAGAGATGTGGTCGGCATCGAGGGCATGGCGGAGACCAAGAGTATAAGAGAGAATTGCAGAGCTTATAAGGGCAGAATGGAAGTGTAAAAGAATTCCAACCGCAGACCACACGATAACATTCACTACGACGAGTGCAAAGATGATTCTCAACATGTTGTTCTAAATATAGCATGACTACCGCATACTTCTCCAATGGCCAGTTTGTTGGTCCAGCTCATAAGCATGCTCATCATCTCCATTCAATTCCACCACGCGAGAAGAGCACGCGTACTCTGATCATCGACCATGTTCTCTGGGTTCATGGCAGAACCAGATTTGCACAAGCACGAGCTGAGCTGGGAATGACAGATCCAACGGGAGGTCCATCGAGCAGTAATTACACACATAGACGAAGACCCGAGGAATACGACGAAGAGGACGAGGTAGTCAGTGACGGGGAAGAAATCGGCAGTCTCAAAGCAAGAGCAGGAAATCCACGCGATGAGCAGATACCGGAACACGACTTGAATCTCGCAAGAGCACTCAGACTGCGCGCAGAGGGACTCGAGAAAGTCGTCACTTCCATGCTCGATCAGCCTCCACCAATTCATCCAATCGTAGAGGACATTACATCGCCTCCGACATCGCCGAAACTAGCCCCTGCAGACAATCCACACACTTTGCCAAATGGTGTTCGTCTAAGACTTGCTTTGGCTACAATTATCAACGATTTATTCGCTCGTCAAGCTCCGCCAACCCCACGGCGTGATCAGCGCCATCCAGAACAGCCCTCAGCGCAGTCAGAGGGTCTACCACCAGCACTCGAGCTTCTCTCACTTGTTTCAGCACCTAGCAAAGTCAACCCAAGTACACGTACACAACTCTTGTACGTAGCAGGTGCAGATCCAAGTACTGCAAATTCCCCGCCTGCTCTTCGCTGTCCCCGTCATCTACACACTGGCTGCGATATCTGTGTGGACGCTAAATCACGACCTGGTCTTGCTCCTCGTGTTTCATCAGACTCGGTCGATGGTGGAGGCATCTCAGGCTGGCGAGACGGAAGCGGCATTGGATCAGGATTAGCGCGTCCTGGTCCCAAGGGTTCCGTACTCCGTCGCAAGCAGGCTTCATCTCATGGATCTACAGGTGCAGGAAACACCAAGCTCTCAGAACTCATTCCTCGCTTTCTCCGTCTCAGTGCCCTGGTTGCAGCAGAATTAGGTTTGGAAACCAGAGACAAGGAAGACTGGCATGATGATTCACCATCAAGTGCCGCCCCTGCTCCTCTCGAGCAAATGCATGTCTATGCATTACGCCCATCTAAAGAGTGGTATATGCTTCTTGCAGGCCTTCTCACCAGAGCCGCCCTAGAGGGCTATCTCACCGCTGGATGGCGTGGTTCAGACGCAGTAGAATGTCTCATGACATGTGGTATGGGTATCAACCATGAGAAACAGGATGACAACGTCGACGAGTTTGCTGAACTAGATCCAGACGAATTTCCATCCCTCATCGACTCTGTTCGTGTCTTGTTTCCGTCTACCCGAGGTGAAAAGGCCCAACCAGAGGACGAATTTGAGATGGAGATGGATGAACGTCTAAGACGTGTCTGTGCTTTCCACTCTCGTCTTACTTCTCTGACAAGTCTCTAGTTTTATGACATACCGTCCTCCACTCCCGATCTTTCCACCCATATGGAGGATCTTGCGTGGCAATTTCCCGCTGAACCTGTCGAACGCGCTGCTCTTCGCTTCTGCGAGGCTATGGCACGCTGGCGGGGGAAACCTGAACTCGAAACTGTACGTCGTTTCGTCCTGTCCCTATCTGTCGTCTCAGACCAATGTAGTACAAGAGACGGACTGCGCTACCCGTCGATTCAGGCAAAGCACACATTGATAGATACTTTACGCTATCGGGTTCTAGTCCACTCGAGAGTTACCGGAATCCGAGCAAGAGAAGGGCTACGGATGATGGACGATCAAGATCCGCAAAGAGAATCAATGTATCTATGACCGCAGTGTAGAAAGTCTGAAATAGAAAGCCTGAAAGTCTCACCTTTTAGCCGCCAGAAACAGGACATATAACAGCTATCTCTTCACCACCTTTGAGTCTTACGATCGATGCATTTTCCACCATCTCAGCATTGACGCTCCATTCACTCGTCTCTAGCACTTCTTTCAGGTTGGTATCAGGATATTTCGATACGAGGACTTCCTTCAGCCGAGACAGCGAGCATCCTTCCCCGGGTATCTCTATTTGCTCTTCTGAAATGCCTGTCGCTGTGGACGCGGCAGCAAAATACAAGACTGTGACTTGAGCTGACATGAAGTAATATTATGTAATCATCTTTGATTGACAAAAAACGAAGCACTCGATACAATATATAATGCCTATATAGGTAACCCATCTGGCATCAAGAGCCCTGATTCCTCCGAGACCATGTAGAAAAGCTCAAAGCACCAATAACGCCAACAAGTACCAAAGCCGTACCAGCTCCTACCAACCCAGGAAGATAAAGATACCACGTATTGTCAACATCATCAACCTTTTGCCTATCAACAACCGTCGTTTCTTCCTTCTTTCGTCGTCTCCGAGCGCCAGATGAAGCATTGATTTCAATGGATGGCATTTCAAATTCTATTTTGTCGTCCGCTTGAGTAAAGGTCTCGTTGATAGGTGGGATCGTAGGAATATCAAGATCAGGTTGCAAAGCACGAGCGCGGTCAAAGTATCGCATTGCAGCCGCACGATCTCGTTTCCAAGCTTCCGTTCCACCAAGGCTGGCTGGTTCTGGAATTGGCAATCGCAACGAAGAAAGACTCGAGTGTCCAGATGCCATGAGATTGGACGCGGCGCCGTCCAGGTGGAGCATTCCTGCTTCCAAATAAAGTTGGGCGAGTCCACCGGGACCACCTACACACTGAAGATAATACATAGTAGTCCCTCGAGGGGCCTGCTTTTTGGTCTGATATTTATCGAGGTTAAAACTAGCTTGAAGAGGTAGATAGTGCGACGTGAGTTTCATCGTCGCGGTAGGTACATACGCGAGATGCCACGCACGGCTTTGGATGAATTTCAGACATTTGTGTCACTGTCGGGAGATCAACCTACATGAAACATTCAAAAGCTTCCTCTTTATCTTTGCGAACGTCGAACATCTCCAAAGCAACAAGCACAAGGCTAGTTGGATCCATGTTATATTGGTGCTCGAGTTCGTGGCTCGCGTTGAAGATTATTGAATTGTGAATGGGAGGCTCCAATGAAACTGGGCCAACAATCAACGAAGGCCAGATGATGGGCTGCTCCTTCTCTAGATGAATGGTGAGCAGTCTACCCGCGCGCACTGTCTGTAAGGATTCCAAGGAAGAGAATGAGGACGCCATGCTCTGCAAGGCACGACCTGGTGACTCTGGTCGGGATGCTGCCGCAGACGATTGCGGTCTACTACGCCGTTGAAAGCTAAAGCCACGTTGGTCAGACGTAGGCGATGAAAGAACTGGAGATGGGGAAGAAAAATCTTCAGCGTCTGAAGTCGGACCGCTCTCCAAAGACCCTGCAAAACTGCTGGAGATCTCGACATCAGAGACAAAGGCATAAGACGAGTGTGTTGATGCTGTCGAAGATGATGAAGTCGTCCGTTCTCTTGCGGACCGGGAGGTACGAGATTCGATCTGCCACATGGAATTTTTCGTGTCCACGTTTCCATACAGTCGTCCCTTCAGAAAGAAACATAAGCACACTCTAGTCTTTCAAGACACAAAGACTTGCCTTAACAATCTCTAACTGGCCACGGACGCCTGCTATTAGATAATTCTTGTCTATTGTAACCTAACCGATTAAGTGAAACAGACTAGGAGTATCAAATAAAAACGTACCAACATATCCTCTTCTTGAACATCGTTAGGAATCATTAACAGAACCGTAGCCTACCCAATTGTAAGACTCTGCGACGTCTGGCTCATGCTTGTTACCTGATCGTGAGACTGAGGCATTCCGAGAGCAAGCTTCAGCGGTCATTCGGCAAAAAGATCCCAGTATGACTTGCCTGGTGCCAGGAATACGAGAGATACTGCTGCCGCTCCATGGTGGTAAGAAACAAGCAAGGAGTCAGAACAAGACGTCTGCTCCAACACGTAATTGTGTAGGAGGCGCGGCTATGCTATTCTTGGAACCGAGCACAGTGTTGATCACGAGTCCGTTGGATTGTATACTAGGGTGTGTATGGTACATAGCATGGTATATGAAAACGGGTATAATGGAGTAGTTATATTTAATATGGCTACCTTTCATGAGATTGTGAGCTGGATGCAACAGTTGTTGCAATCTGCCTGATACGAGTTTTTTCTTCCTTCATGTGTTGAAGCAGCATATTATCGAGCTTTTGCAGCGAATCTTTCGCGCGTCTTTGCGCCTCCTCGTCTCCAGCAGTAACAGGTCTTTTAAGTGTGATTGCACGCTTCTTGCCTGCATCTATGAGCCTCGTGTTCGGATGTTTGGTATATTGATAAAAATCGAATGTGGAGACCGGAGGCCCATGCCCGTCTTCGCTTCTTCCAGAAATCTTTTTTGAGAAGAAGGGTGCAGGCTTCGAGAGATGGCCGACTGGCTGCTTGCCATCTATTGCCCCAAAAGGTAGCGTTTCTGTTTGTCGCTGAATATGAGGAGAGGAATGATTCCCTAGACGCATGAAAGGTCGCTTAGGGGTCGACTGCGGACGAGTGGTAGGCATAACGAAGAGCGGCTCGGCATGTACATCTTCACTTTCGTCAGACGAGGAATCCAGATCATCCAAAGCATTAGGCTGGGATTGGATGCTGTCGAAAAAAGAAGGAGGTTCTGAAGGTGCAGGAGCAGATCGTATAGAAGAAGTACGGATCCTGCCGGTGGGAATCTTGACAGTAAGAGGTTCTGGGGTTTCTGGAACAGGAGGCTCAGTTGGTTCAGGCGCCAAGATTTCCAGGCGCTCCTTTCGCTTACGCATGAAGGCTGTCTCGGACGAGTCTCGCCCTCGAGACGAGGTCCGTGGAGGAGGCGAGAGGGGAAGGGGGGCAAAACTAGATGAGACACGCGGTGGAGGCGAAAGATTGTGATGTCGCTGGCTCGTGGAAGGACGAGAGTCAGTGCTGGGACGTGTTTGACGCTGGTGAACAAAAGAAGTTCGGCCAATGTGCAGAGAGTCTTGGAAAGCAGACGCGGTGGGTGATGGCTGTGAATACTCGGACGATATCGACGGCCGACCTACTGTCGACGTCGCGCCGTCATCGTAATAAGACTCGAAAGATGTGGCCCTGGCTACGCTGGAGCTGCGACCGTCCTGAGACGTACGCGGGGAAGACAGGACTGGAGGAGGTGTGATGGATATCGTTTGCCGCAAAGGTTCAGATCCACCTGAAAGTACCGGCAATAAAGGAAGCGGAGGAGGCACTTCCGGAGCTGTCGCGGGGAGGTCAGTTTGTGAAAGTGAATATAATGGGTTGATGAGTTTTCGGGGCGGAGGATTGAGCGGCATCAACGGTGCCGATGGCGTGTCGACGCGGCGGGGAATGTTGCTAGAATTGCGAGAAACGGGTGTCCGCTTGGACGATGATTTTGAAGAGGTCGTCTTTTCACTCGAAGATTCGATTATGGGGTTGGAGATTATTTTTTGATCAATAGATAAGGGACTAATCGGTTGGTTCGAGGATGTCGGCGAAGAGATGGACGATGCATGGAGGTTATCAAGCGAGTGGCCTACTGCTGCTTTTAGCAAGGCCCTTCTCCACTCCTCTTCTGTGTTTAAAGCACCAGGGGACTGAGGTGGTAAACAGTCAGCCAGAACAGCAGCTCCTAGTGATTCTTGCACTCCAAGTCCGCTCAAAGCAGATGCTTGAACAGTGAATAGATAGTCAGAAGAGGGTGGAGGTAAGTCGACAGCATCTGTCGGATCAATCACATCGTCAAAGATAGGTACGGCTTGCTGAGAGCCCTGGTCACGTCGGACTGCACGAAGCTTCATTTCCTGTTCGGCCTGCTTTGCAGCAGTCACCAAGTCGGGGAGCCTTTCACGAACGACAACTACACGGGCAGGAGGGGGCAAAGGAGGATGAGGAGCTGAAGCGGAGCGGTCGTGATGAGCTAGTGCATAGGCCGATGTGGTGGTAGCATCAGAGGCTGTCCGTAATGCTGGTACCATTGCCTCAAAGTTTTGATTTCCCACTGGAGTAGTAGGTTTAGATTTTGACTTGCCACGGAAAAAGTCAAAGAGTCCTGCGGGATTGGACTTTTTCGAAGTGTTTTGGGTCTGTGGGACCAACTCGGAAGGACGTGGTTTTGAATGGGCGGGAGGAAGGAAATAGCTGTTTTTGACTAGCAGACGTAGGCGATAGGAAACGTCGTCGCCGTCGTAGTCGTGGGATTCGTCTACTACAGGCACATCATTATTTTGATCTTGATCGACAGTGATAGAACGAGGTGATGGCGGACCACCTGTGTCAGACGCGGTAGAGGAAGGATACAAGGAGGTACAAGTTCCCGACTGGTCGGTCATCATGGAATCACGAGCATTATTGACCGAAAGCACGCGTGAAAACGCAGAAGGCGACGGTCTACCGGTTATTATTTCGGGCAAAGAAGCGGCTTGTAATGCAGCCTTGGACTATAGGGGGTTTTGGTGAATTCTTGGAATGAAAATTATTGCAGCTCACCTCTTTGGGAGGTCTAATGAGATCGAGGGTTTGACTGTCGTCTGTTTGGGATAGCAATGCCGAATTTAGATGCCGTGGTGAACGCGGTGGCCTCGCAGGCACTGAGTCGGGTTCCACTACCATAGGCTTGTCGAAAAATTGAGTGGTAGGACTCTGCTCTTGGGGAATTTCAAGTCTCGGTGAAGAATTTCCAGTTCTTGTCCGCGACCTTGCACGAGTTCGTGGCCTACGAGTAAGACTTGCTCCGCTCGCAATACTCGAATTGCTGGCCATTGATCGAATTGACCCCGTACGTCGTCCAACAGCATCTTCGTCCGTCGCAGAAACAATGCTCGTCGTTGAGTTAGACATTGAGTCTAGCTGTTATCGTTCACACCTGGTTCTCGCATACCAAAACTGGAACTCCGTGCCAGATCAGTCACATGACATCCTCCCTCTTGGATGTTTCAGAATTGTAAGGATTTTTGCAATTAGACCTATAGAGCTGACTTGTTTCATTTAGATCTACCACAAGCCCCTGGTCTCTTGCCAAAATGGCAGCTCATTGTCGCTGTATCTGCTTTCTTTAATGCGGCCCAAAATTTCGTGACTCTGAACCTGACGCGTCGAATCTATAGTGCTGCTGCATCCCAAGGTTTGTTGTTGCCTCCTAACGAGCCCAGTTTGTGACACAGAAACCAGTTACTCCTCTTCATGCGCGGACGTTTGCTATCTGGACACTAACCTCTGGCATTGTGAGGACCTATGCTGCTTATCACATTAATGACAAAATGTGTGCTTCGTACTTGATCTCGCTCAGTGAAATAACTGTTTCCTGCAGAATTTATGACATAACGTTGTTCACGTACCTGCTGGCCTTTGGGCATTTCTCGTCCGAGCTCCTGATTTTCCGCACCATCTCTACTATTCGCGGTCCAGTTTTGACCACAATCATTGTCTCAAGTGAACTTGCTTGGCTTTGTTTGGCTCTCTCTCATGAATTTTTAGCTGTCTCCTTGATTTGGATGCTGGCTCAATATGACTTTTACGTCCAAAAAGCGTAGACGAACACATGTCATGCGACTTTTCTCATCCAAGAATTCTTGAGTCCTATCATTGGTCTGTAGAAGCCTATTCTCTTGTCCATCTTCAGGCGTACTGTTGACAATATAATCATATGAGCAATGAATGGCGTTAGCGTTCGTACTCCGACGCGACCTTTTGCCAACAATTCGCCTTCCTGGCCAAGTGAATGACTCTTGCGAGCATCTCGTGTCGGCATTTCGCGCCATCCTGAAGCCACAAATATACAATACGGCACAAGCACTGCCGGATTTATGTACTTATGGTCCGGATGTGTATCAAGGGTCAGCAAGAAGATGATCCGCGTGAACTACCGGCACCCCGCCTTTACATTGCTCGAGTCTTGCACATGTTTGAATATGAAGCCAGCCAGTAAAGCATGCCAACAAGTCCATGTGCATGAGCGCCATCGGCTACTCTGTAAAGGAATATTTGGACTGGAACGTTCGTAACCAGTACGTTTGTTATGTCAGAGACGAAGCTCCGAAAAGGCGTGATCGGCGGCAAATAATGTTATTTAAGAAACATGATCTAATGTCTGAGTCGGTCTCAACCAAACCATGTCTCTCGCGGAGATCCACTATCCTCCAGACTTACTTTCTCGTATTTGTTCCTACGTTTACTCTGCCTGCCTGCCTCCTTCACAGACATCACTGGACCCACTGATCCTTGGAGATTTTGGTGCCCCCTGTGCCCATCCTTCTACTTTACCACCCTCAATATGGCCAGAGCCCACAACTCGCCGTACTTTGGCAAGTCTCTGCCTTGTAAATCATCAGTGGTATGACGCTGCTAAACCCTGGCTATGGCGTAAACTCGAGGTTCGTCTTCCCCGCAGTTGGCTCTCACTTGTTGAGGAAATCGCATGGGATTACGACGAGGATACTGTTGATCAAGTAATGGAGAAAACAGTCAGGGAAGCGGCCATTGCCGCTCTCGGATCTACTCAAGTGCAATCAAATTCAGATTCGGATGCCGCACAAAAACTCCAGGAATCCATCCTGGTTTCTATCAGCTCTCCAGACGACTCCATACCTCTCGAATTGCTTTCCCCAGTAGCCTCTCGAGAGCCCAGTCCCCGTCGTTTTAGACCCAAAAGTAAAAGTCCTGCTCGCTGGGAGTTAGTACGCTCCATCAGCGATGCTATTCAGGATGTAATGGACATACGAGCACCTGGTGTCTACAGTACGCGTTTAGCCTTTCGTCCAATGACCACTCTTACATATGTCGCTTAGTTCCGACACCCAATGATCCCCGTCCCGGCCGGTTCGTGCAATCTCTTGACTTCAAGCATTTTCGAACAATTGGTATGCGTCGTTCGGTTGACGAGGGTGTGAACAGCCGCTTCGTTACAGGCGATCGAGTCGAGGCAATCCTCAAGGTCGGCTTTTCATGAATCAGACTTGACATGCAGCTCATTGCCACTTAGGAAATGCCGAATTTGACCGCCTTCGGTGCAACAGAGTACATGGATGGAGCGCTAACCTTGCCAGTCTTGAATGAGCTATTCCTTCGTGGCGCTCCATCTCGTGGTCGGGGACGACCTTCACGAGGTCGTGCTCTCGTTGATAACCACGATGAGGATCGGGACCGCAGACGACAGTGTAAGGATCTGGAGGCAGTTGATCTGACTGGCTGTGTCAGCGCTGTTTTTGTCAACGCACTGTCTGAATTTGTAACTACTCATCTACTCCCTCCTTCCTTTTCTGACAGAGAATCACCGGAAGGAGTGGGGAAGTTGTTGGCCAGAGCCTCATTGGAAGAACCTCTACTTTTTCCTGGCCTCCAGCGACTGGGTTTGCGAGGTGCCAAGTCGGTTCTTCCTCATATTCTAACTCCCTTTATCTTGGCTTTTCCCTCGCTCACTCATCTTGACCTTTCTGGTACTCGGGCCACTCCAGAGCTCTTAGAAGGATTGGGCAAGTCGCCCAGTATCCGGCTCATTTCTCTAGCATTGGCTCGATGCGTCCGCTTGACCGGGGACAGCATTAAGGAACTGCTAGTTAATTCTCCAGTGACATCGCAACTTCAGGAGCTCAATCTGTATGGGGACATCACTTTTGTTTCACCGTTATCGGAAGATAATTTGCGTGACATTTTCACTCAAGCACCAGCCTTTTTAAATGGGGGTCTGACTTATCTTGATTTATCCAGTTCACCGCTGACAAAAGACCTGCTGGATGTTTGTCGACCCTTCCCAAAATTACGGTCACTCGGTATATCGCACATAGCCAATTTGTCGGTGACGGTCATCGCCGACTTTGTACTGAAAAAAGCCATGAACGTTGAGGTTCTTACCCTCATTGGCACCTCGCCAGAGCTTGATTGCGGCTTGCGAGCCGGCAACACTAGCGTGCCAAGAGGCTCTGCATTGCAGTCATCTATTGCACTTCATTCACATCTGATCCGTCCCCTCTGCAATCCTCCTTTCTCTTTCAGTTTGACAAATACGGCAAACGCACCGCCGCCAACTAAACTGAGAGTTATAGAACTATCGATAACTTTCCTAGGAGCTCTGGGAGCAGGAGCCGGAAACTGGAGGATTATACGAAGCAAAGGAGGTCGAGGCTGGTATGTCGACACTGCAAGTGGGTGGGTGTCGGAGACCGGTTCTCAAAGCGTCTTGCAGCGAGACCTGCCATCGAATCATCCTTTACGGATTGAGATGGAACGGTTGTCGGATGCTAATGGAAATGTTACATCAGCGGTAGGATGGCACGCTCGAAAAATGGAGGTGAGCTTTGGCAGTTTTTTTTTGCGACTACAGGTCATATTCTTTTCTTCAGATCCTGCACGGACAAGGAATGCTCGGACGGGAAGACGGGTTATACGGCGCGGTTTCTTTCGCCTATCAGGGATAACTGGGATGGTGAATACACATATATAGGCTAGTCTAGTAACGAGCATCATCGCATGCTATTAATATTTGTGTTCAAACACCGACGGCAGTACGCGCAGGTGTGTCTGGGAAAGTCTAGGAATCCTTAGTTATAGTGCAACTGTCGTTGGAAGGGTATGAATTACTGTGTACAGTAATGAAATGTATGGATGTGGTGACGCCTTGCATCAAGGAGGCATGACGTAAAGGCTTGGCGGACCAATAACGGTAAACTCTACAGCTTTTAGTGTTTAACGTGTTAGTTGTCGTTCCTTCCTTTCCTTTCAACATATGGGTTCGCAAATCGCTCTTCGAACATTTCCGAGATCACACAGTCCTCTTTTAGCTGGAGAATCGGTGGAACAGCCATTGATCGCTACGAGTGCAGAAACGAGCGCCTCGAACAACAAAGCTGTACAACGGGTGTCAACACAACAGACGCCTGTAGAGCGCTCAACTTCCTCCAACGCCAACGAAGCTAACCAGAATAAGAATGCCACTTTCTCTCTAAAGAGGACCGGAAGAATCATGTTCAAACCAGAAAAGAAGCTCGGCCATCCGCCACCTTTTTTGATGAGTTTGAAGGCCATATTGACAGCTTCTTGTGCGCTTCTTCGAATTCTTTCGTCCATCTCACGCAGAGTCAAGGGCTCAACGTTCTCTTAATTTTTATTCCTGTGTCCTGGGCCACACATTTTGTCTTCCAAGATGACACCAGCAAAGCCACCATCATATTTGTTTGTATGTCCAAATTTTACTAAAGGCTCTGTATGACCTTAATCTCTCTGCAGTTTCATTTCTCGCCATTATACCCCTTGCAAAGGTATTCTCTTCCTAATAATCTCGTATTCTACCAACCATCACAGTTACTTGCCTTTGCTACAGATGAATTATCCATGAGAGTGCGTAGCTTGAAGCTTCTGTTCATCTAGACTGATTGCTGCAGGTGGGACAAACACTGGCTGGCCTAATAAATGCTACACTAGTAAGTTTCTTTGATCGACTTGAACACTACAAATCTAACTGCACGTAGGGAAACGCGTATGTTGCGACTGTTTTATTTTATTTTATTGATCATCGATCAATCCTAGGGTGGAGTTGATTGTGGCTGTATGTTCGTATTCCTATCCTTGTCATCTACTAACTTGCACAAGATAATCGCTTTGACTAAATGCGAACTCGGCATCGTGCAATCGTCTCGTGAGTATTTCATTTGCTTTCATTGTAGAATAACTTGCCATAGTAATTGGTTCTATCCTGAGCAATCTTCGTACGGTTTGGCCTCTTCATTTCAGGCATTCATCTAATTACACTAGTGCTTGTGCTCGGCATGTGTTTCTTCGCTGGTGGTACGAGGTTCCGGGAACAGGGTTTTGGTGCCAGTGTGTACTTCGGTCGTCCTTTTTTTACCGGCGCTTACAGTACTTGCGCCAGCGGCTACCCAGATAAATTCGTCCCTTTTGACAATAAGTGTCATCGCAGTTATATTGCCCGCTGCTTTCCACTTAATTGTCTCGGACTCGAATGAGGCTGGAGATATTCTGAAACTCAGTCATGGAGTCAGTATCTCAGTATTTGTCGGAATCCCGCTTATCAGATATCAGATAGCTTTAATCCTCCTGTTTAGTGTGTAACTTCCTTCCTTCCTTCCAAGCTTGACCTTCGTAGTCTATGCATCCTATCTGGTGTTCCAGCTTTGGACGCATGCTGTATTGTACGAAGAGACGGGGGAACAATCCAAGCCATATCATTCCAACAAGGAACCCGATTCTGCTGCTGAGAATGGAGCTGCACATCAGACAGAGCCAGAGCCAGCTGCAGAGGAAGAAGAAACTCCCATGCTCAGCCTTTCGATGACTGTTGCACTTTTGGCGGTTGTCACCGTCGTATGTACGGAAGTCGTCTCCAATGTCGCTAATTTGTTTTTTAGGTTGTGGCTGTCACAGCAGAGTGGCTTGTAGATTCCATCAGTGGGATGGTAGAGACCAGCAGCATTAGCCCGGTATTTGTTGGAGTTGTTTTACTACCTATCGTTGGAAACGCTGCGGAACACGTCACTGCTGTCACCGTGTCAGTCAAAGACAAGCTGACGTTGAGTATAGGCGTCGCAGTTGGCTCAAGTATTGTAAGTTTGGAACACTTTTCCTGGTCCACACTAATTCGTTACAGCAAATTGCTCTTTTCGTGATTCCGTAAGTGATTGAAACCTCTTCCCGAATTACAATTCGACATCATCAGTTTCATGGTCACCCTTGGCTGGATAATGGGCAAACCTTTGACCCTATTCTTCGATCCCTACGAATCTATAGCCCTATTTCTTTCCGTCATGACAGTGAATTACGTAGTGCAAGATGGCAAGTCGAACTGGCTGGAAGGCATGATTCTTATGTGTACGTTGACTGCTCCGGTGCACCATTTTAATGACCTTTGCACTACAGGCTTATACGTAATACTCGCTGTGACATTCTGGTTCTATCCTGGTGAGTTCTAGTTTAATCACCTCGACTACCGCATTCACACTTATTCCAGCCGCTAACAACAACTGTTGAAGTACCATATAAGTAGAATAGAAATATTATATACCGTTAGCCTTTGACGCTTAGTATTATGTATTATTTGCTATTTCGTTCAGATTCAGCAAGTCGACGAAAGATCTGTTCGGTCCTGTATTCCAAGTTACAATCTAGCCTTCGACGTTTCTTCCCAAAGCGTAACAGCTGCTGATGTTAGAACCACTGTATTCCTTTCCTTTACTTTCGTCGCTTGAGTGAATGTCAGTAACACGAAGCGATTAAAAATCCAATTCGCACAAAAGGTGATTTTTGCACCTTCTTTCCACATTTCTGTGACGAGTGTTTCTCCAGGGTAAACAACACCCGCAAAGCTACGCAACCAGGCATTCTCGTGCGATTACCGAGGAAACAGAACTAACGCACCGAACCTTAATATCCCTGAAAGGGCCATAGGTTTTTAAGACGTGTTTGGCGGCGATGCCCATCGTGCAAAGACCATGAAGAATAGGCTTGTCAAAGCCACCCATAGCAGCGAATTCAGGAAGGATCTAGATGTGTTAATTGAGTACCCTGCAAGACGAAATGAAGGAAAACTTGCGTGCAGAGGGTTGCTATCGCCACTCAACCTAATCGAGGGTGGAAATATTAGAATACTCTACACGCTTCAGCCTGCATACCGATACAACGCCGCTTGGGATAAAGATGTCTTCTCTTCTATTTGTGAATCGGGAGATCGCTTTGGTATGGTGTTGGCCGCAGAGGCAGCGCCTCGATCTGTGCATTTAATCCCGGCTATACATGTAAGTGAGACGGGTACGCACCAGAGCTCATTTTCTTCCCACCAAAGCCTCCGGCACGGCGTATGAACACAGTAGATTGATTCTCAAAGACCAGATCGCCTGAGTGCTTGTCGCGAGTTTCTACGATCGTCGTCACCGCAGCCGCTTTACCTTTATCCAAGACCTCAAGAAGTCTCGACGTCAGTGGTAAGGATATCAGGAAGTTTAAGGGGTAATACTGACCTGGCTTCACTCACAAGCTCCCCACTAGTAGGGATTGGAGCCTTGATACGAAGATACTGTTCTCCGTGCAGAAGATATGCCTTGAAGTTTGTTAAGATGTTGATGGCATTGAAATAATACGATTTACGGGGTTGTAATTTGGGAGCCAATCTAAAGGGAAACCACCGCTTGCGGCAAACTGGGGGACCACGCCAAAAGTGGGAAGTGCAGCGAAGTCTTCAGAGCCTTCAAAGGTCCATTTTAGTTCCTTTTCTGTCGCGCCAATTCCTAAGTTGTAGAGAATCACGTCCTTCTACCGACATAATGAATACCGCAGTCACAAAGCGAGCCAATGCTCAACCTCAGTGTACACGTAAGAAACAGGGTCAGGGATGATCTTCTTTGCTTCAGCGACAATCGCCGAGTCCTCTTTATCTGAAAAAGCCTCCGGATCCCTGAAACTGGGCATGAAAGTAGGAAGATGGGTGGCGGCACTCGGCTCACGCATCATCCGATCATTGCTCGCACGTGGTTTGCAAATGCTGCCGACGAATACATAAGTACATCAAGACTTGCCAGTATTATGATACACAGTCTATAGTTTAGCCTTTGTATCCCCTTCTTTTCCAAAATTTGCAATCAACTAGCATAACGGCGGTCAGCTAACGATAGTCAAGCTTCTAAAACTAACCTGCTGCATTGCCTCGGCTGTCGTTGTTGGGTAGGTAGCTTTGGAGTCTGATAAAAGGTAAACAAAGGGAGCACCCTATGACGCGTAAGTGCCTACCAAAAGTGGTGACTCTCTTCCACTCCGAAACCACATCTTCAGGTGTTGGAGGCTTTTTGGTAGGGAATCCGTGACCCGCTGAACGTTGCCAGCGAGTTTGTCCTGCCCATCCGCCGAAGACTTCAAACAATCCACCGGTAGTATCTTGATTGTCTGTTGACAACAATCAGACGCTAGGCTATGATGTTGGGAAAACACACCTTCACTGGTGAGATATCCGACCAGTGGAGCAACATAATCAGGCTAATAGAAAGTAGGTATTGTCGGTTACTTTTCGATGCTGACCTACTTTAAATGCATCAACCCACTCCTGGGGCCTGTGGAAGGGGATCTCAACAGAAGTTTATGAAAACAGTTCAACTTACCACACTGTCGCTGTCATTGCGGTACCCGCCGATGGACCTATGCAATTCGCAAAGATATTGTACTTCTTACCCTCAAAGCCCAGTGTTTTTGTGAAACCGATTATTGCTGCTTTTGCTGTGCCATACTGTGAAGTCGCAATCAGAGAGACTAATCAAGAATAACGATAGCAGACATTAGCCTGTCCAAAGTTTCCATCTGGTGAAATGAGTTTCTGGAGATAATGAACACGAGCGGACTGACATATACCAGTAGGGGACGTCGTTGTGATAATGCGACCGTATTTCTGCTGTTGGAATATGGGCCAGACAGCCCTTGCACACTACGAACCAATTAGTTCTGACAACTAGTGAGCTTGATAGCTTTGCCTTGTATGTTCCACTACAGAGTTGAAAAATGGTGTAAGCCGAGACTTGGTTCATGGGAGTACTAACCGAAGGTGAACAGCCATGATGATATCCCATTCCTGCTCTGTCATGGCCGTAAAGGATTTGTCCCGCAAGATACCGGCATTAGCAATGAGAATGTGAACGCCACCAAATTTCTCCATAGCTACTTTGACAATAGTGTCGCCATCCTCAGCAGAGCAGACAACCGAGACTGCCTTGACGCCAGCTATAGCAATGCATGAGAAAGGTATACGGAATAGATGAACAAGAAAGACCCTTTGTAAGTTCTTCCACAACTGACTTGGCACCTTTTTCATTCAAATCGTTCACGACAACGTTGGCTCCAAGTCTGCCGTACATAAGGGCATAAGAACGACCAAGACCTGCTCCGGCCCCCGTAACAATCACGGTCTTACGGTCGAATCGGACCTCTGGGGATGATTGAGGGTTGGAAGAAAGTTTTACTGCCTTTTCTAACTTCTCCTGTGGAAAAAAATCAAGATTATGTGGGGGTGAAAATAAGATTGGATTACCTTGAGATCGCGTGGGAGGCCATCGGGGCTGTTTATCAACAATCAAAGAGATAATGGACGAAAAGTCGGCACGTACTAAGTAGGCTTTGAGAAGTCTACGATTTCAGACCATTTGGCTTTTACCTAACGGTTGGTCAGGGTGTGGTGCAAAACAGAACACACAAACCGCCGATGGCGTGAAACTAGAGTCAGGTTTGAAAACGGCACCATTGCTTCGTTCCCATCGAACTTCGGCCATGTAACCTGCACCTACTTCGAAGACTCTGCCTGACGCGTCAGGACCGTCTGGATGACACACTGCAGCAACAAATGGTGCCACGAATTCAGGCTGTTTTAGATAAGTAGAAACTCCGTCAACATTTCAAGGACGAACCTTGAGATTCGCCAACATTTCTGGTGGCATGATTGTTTCCGTCATAGGGGATGCGGCTATCTAAGAGGAGCTTTAAGAGTAGTCCTGAACATAGAATTGACACCCACTGGAGCGATAGCGATGACCTTGATTCCATACTTGACACCTTCCTTAGCTAGAGTTTTCGTGAACCCGACGAGGCCCATCTTGGCGGCGCTGTAGTTGGCCTGGCCAAAGTTTCCTGTAAAAGATAACTAATTCCTCATGCGGTAAGACCTCAAATTCGTACCATACAGTCCAGCAGCACTGGCAGTATTGATAATACGCCCAAACTTTTGATTTCGGAAGTGAGGCCAGGCAGCTTTAGTGCAAGCAAATGCACCCTTCAAATGCACATCCATAACCTGATCCCATTCTTTGTCGGACAAGTTCTTGAATCTCCATTGCCATACGGTAAAACGAACAAGTTAAGCCAGTTGAAATACGCACCCTTTATCCCTTAGAATACCAGCATTGTTAATAAGGATGTGCACGCCGCCAAAGTTATCAAGAGCCGTCTTAATGACAGCGTTTCCATCTGTCGCAGACGAGTTATTGACCACAGCTTTGCCTCCAGCTGAACAGGTTAGCTACGTCATAAGCGCTGAGATACCATTGCACAGACCTCGCTTAATTTCATCAACCACCTTTTGAGCTGCCTCTTTGTTGAAGTCGTTCACTACAACGTTGGCTCCGCGAGACGCGAAAAGGACAGCGTAGCTGAAAAAACTTCAGTTTTAGACATTCAGGGAATGAAGACACAGACGTCTTTCCAAGACCGCCGCCAGCACCAGTAATGACTACGGTTTTGTCTTTGAAAGTCAGTGTCATGGTTGTGGTTGAAGAGAGAGGTTAGGTTCAATCGGGTCTCGGCTTACCCGCCCGGAAGCAGAAACATGTGATAATATGGACTTGATTGTCGAGGTAAGGTACTGCGAGGATATATACAGTCGTACACGTATATATGGCAGATAGGAAAAAGTGACTACCTCTAGGGGAGTGGCTAGGAATGTACAAATCGACAACATATATAAAACTAGATGGGTGGTGACATTTTGGTGGATGGATGGATATGGATTCTGTGAACTTGCGAGAAAGGAAGATAGATATGCGAGGACCATGATGGTACATCATGTAAATGGTGGGGATGTCCATGGACAGTTCATATTCTCTAGACCATGGGTTCATGCTGAAGGGGCATTTTCCGATAGCATTCGAAAGCAAAACGCATAGCAGCCTGGAAATGGGTGATGAAGGAGTGAAAGAGGGGTAGGTGGACAGGGATGAGAATCTAGAACTCGACCAACGCCTCTGCACCGCTCTTTCCAGCTTGTTGTCTTGCCCACTGGGAAGCAAATGTGGACGCTTTGAGAAACTTTTTGTGCGCGTACTTCTTGTATATGAACAAGCTCGTGAAGTCGTTCCCGTTGAGTTTCTCAGCAATATACTGATGCCCAGTTACCAGCTGCTCCTCGGTGTAACCAGAGTGGAAGATGAACGCCTCGTTCTAGAGACGAGGTTAGTCACGTGTATTCAGGGATAACATGTGGAAGCAATGCGCGTTTCGGGAAGACAATAGAAAAGAACTTACCCAATCACCTCCCAACATCGTTCTTGCACTGTACATCCCAACAGCAGCGATCAGACTCGGTTTGACGCGGAGGAAACGGTAATCCATGAGCGTCACCTCAGTCAAAAATTTGCTCAAGGTGCGTGTCTGAAGGTCATAATCATCTGCCTTACTTATCTTCCGCATCCAACTGTAGGGGGAACAGTAGTGCGATACGTGGAAACCCAAAACCTGAAGGATTATGCGTTCTCCCTTCAAAATATCTTCCTTCTCGAATGCTGCGTTAGCCATGGAGACAAACTCATCGATGGAAGGTGCGACTATTTCCTCGTACTTGCAGGCGATGAACATGGATGCCAGACCAACCAGCTGAAGTCTGTGTCTGGATACAACGCGCTCAGACAAGAAACGATCCATGATGTTGACTGCAATCCAGAGCGTTTCAGGCAACATACGGTACTGAATGTGAATTTGCAGGAGCCAATCGACGAGCATCTCGCGCATGTCCCAATTCAGATCCGTCTGCTTCGCCATGTAATCAGGATTGGGCATGATTTCCACCTGCGGTACAGGCAGATTATTGCGTTGCGACACTTCTTGGATGCAACTTACCTCTAGTTCTGCCATGTACGTGAAGATTTCATCTGCGTACTCCGAAACCATAGTGGGGTCACAGTCATCTGCAAAATCCACAAAAACCTCACGGATAGCACCGATTCTTTTCTCATAGAGCGCGTTACGTTCAGGGGTGATACTTGGCCAAACGCGAGAGTCGGCCTCCGCCTGGGTATGCACATCTTCCTCAATGCCGACCATTTGTTCTACTTCATGTTCGGCACTGCAGTCTGCCTCGTCCTCGGGGTCCTCCGCCTCATCCATGTCTTGATTATGATCCTCAACATCCATAACGGCGTCTTCGAGGTCTTCTTCATCTTCTTCGATGACTACAGGAGGTTCGGGTACAATGCGTGACCGCCTAGAGATGGAGGCTTGCTGACGGTGGATACGGGAAAGAGGAACACGGGCGGGTAGGTTCTTAACTTGTGCGACGTTACTTTTTGGTGCCAGGGGAACACGAACAGCATCGGTGACGCTGTTAGAACGAACGCGCTTGTGACCGACCTCTTCTTTGCCCAAGTTCAAGCGGCTGACGTTCTCCTGAACAAACAGAACATCAACCCAAGTGGCACACAGGCTGAAAGAGCTGAGATAACGAACCTTACGATTAATGGTGGTTGTAGTAACCTCGCTCAATATCGATCGCTGTTGGCTTAACTTGGAAACATTTCCAACAGCGTCTTTCTGGGCGAGACGACTGGCACCCAAGGGAATGCCTGAAGCTTGACGCACATGACGGCTGGCGTTTTCGTCGATTTTACGATGAGGTGGAACACGAGTACGCTGCGAAAGCTAAGAATGTTGAGCTTAATGTCACCAACAACGACGACAAGGTCGACATACACGAAGATGACTGCTAGCCATTAGAACGAACGAAGACAGCTAACAACGCGTGGAACTGTAAACAATGAATGGATTAAGACCAGCAGCGTCTTCGACGATGAAGGCAGAAAGGAGCTTTGGTTGGTGTTGGTTGAAGTTGCTCCCGCGGAAGTTGTACACGTGGACACGTGACGGTGAGTGACCGGCCAAATCTGGCCAAATCGATCCTTGCTTGTACTTGTTCAAAAACTTAGAAGTTGATATTGATACTAACGTCCAAATTTCATTCCCAAGCCAGCTCTATCTCTAGTGGATTTTGTCTTGATAGGTTCAATTAATGCAATCCTCCCATCGCCATCTCTGTTAGACGAGCCAAGGGCAGTGCCAGGCTGCCACCCCTGCATCAGTAAGATACGATGCCCAAAATTGCTGGACGGGACAGGTGTCTCATCTGTCACTTGAGGTCCTGTAGATGGCTCAGACAGTGTAGACTTGGAAGGCCGTGATTGTGTTGGAGGAGTTAAGCGGGTTCCGGGTGCATCAGGGCCTGAGGGCGGATAAAGTGCCCTTCGGCGTGCAGAACGGTCAATATATGTTCGGTCCACGACAGCGGGCCTAGGATGCCGTGTTAAAAGGGTCCGCTTCAGATCATTCAATGCAGTTTTGGAATCCCTGGAAGGAATGTATCCGGATTCAAGTACTTTATCTTTGTCTTCGAGTGCTCGCTCCGCTCCGCACTTGTTATTGACCGGAAATAATTCGATTTCATTTCCATCAGAAGGCGTGCAATGGAGGCAAGAAGGCGGCATTTCATCATGAATATGGATTAGGAAGGAAGTAGTTCCAATGGTCAACAAGTCCAAGTGCCGTAGTCGCACGGGTCTACTTGAAGAGCGAGGCTTAGATAGCCTGACAGCAGAAGAAGAGGAATGAGAAGATGAAAGGAAAGTGCCGTGTTTGGAGCCCATATCGACCACGTTCCACTCCTTCCGAGATGCGTCCCAGAATACGGTGGCATGCAACTTGGACACCTGCATTTCCTTCAATCTTACCCTTGGCGTAGCACCAACTTGGACATCGCGACCAAACTGGATTTCTGGGTAATCATCCGCAGCTATGACCTTACATCGTGACGGAAGTACACAAGTCTGTGACACGATGAACCGACAAACAGGTCGATTCCTTGCCACTGAAGGATGTTGTACTTCATAGGCTTCATCTTCGCCAGGCCATTCATAGCAGGCGTCGTACCCATAAGGGTTTGAAACATCGCCAGATTGTGTAGCCATCCAAAGTCTGCCGATGTCAGGTGACTCAAATAACGCAACGTCTTACTGCCATTCAAGTTGATTCTATTGAATTTCGAAATTGCCTCGGTTGTCGACATATCACCGATCCATTCAGTACCTTATGGAAGCTTTCTCCGAGGTTGCCACATATACCACCAGCAGAATTCTGATCAGTGATCTTTCTCTAGGATCATTCCAAGCTTCTCCTAACCAAAGGATGGCTTGTCAAAGTCGGCACAGACGGGCAAATTTCTACGCCGTATCTCATGGTTGACCGCTTTCTCTCAGCCAAGTTGCTCTTCTTTGACGCGCTTCCCAGAAGTTTTACTCGTCAACAGTAGACTTGCAATGTTTGGTCCTGATCTCAGACACAAAATCCGTGTGGACAGAAGGTATATAAACCACAAATCGCGTCAAATGTTGATACCGGCCGTATACTAGTCCTGTCAAGCAACCAATTTGCTCGCCGGTGGAGACAGTGCAACCATTTAGATATTGCACCTTTTCACGACGTGACAAAAGAGGACGAATGGAGGACTAGCACCATGCAGGTTCTCAGCCAGGCTCACACGCTTGGAGCAATCGCAGACATCTCTTTTGAGGTGGCCGAGTCTAATTTCTCGGTCAGTAGTGGCGTGCCACTGCACAACATCATTGTCTCACGCAACTTTGCTACGCAGGATTTCGCCTTTCACCTCGAATGTGAAGCCTTTAAATGGAAATGGGAAACTTGCTTCCTTGGCTACAAGCATTCGGCTGATCTCATATCGAAGCATCTTATTGCTCCTCTCATCAGCCTCAACCATTTGGCGTTCTCTTCTGCGGACCCTGTCAGCGAGATGTCCGATATTGACGTGGAGAGGGTGTGACCCCTTCAATTCGTGTGGCTCCGTGTAAAATACCTCTTGCAGGCCATCGATAAATTAGGAAGAACCGCGCGCCGAACGCTGGATACTCACATCCGTAATGCAATCTCAAAACCTCGTGTTGCAACTTCACTTTCCCGTATTTCTGCAATGTTCAATTTTATTCCCGAATTTCGTAAGTCTCCTTTTCCTAATCACCCGAAATATATTCGTCCCCGAAGCGTCTGTTAGATCTGCTGTCGAAAGACCGGAACTCCAAGCCTCTTCATCAGCAACCACGCGGTCACCACATCTGGTTTTCGCTCCCAGCTCTTCATCTCCGAATGTACGAATTTAATTGCAATCTTGCCGAGCTGGCTTATCGTATATACATTAGGTTCCGATGCAAGAGCGAAAGACTCTGACACCGGAGCCTTCCTGCGGAACCAGTAAGCCTCTGTCGTCGGCCAAAACACCCGCGAGGGCAGAGCCGGACTCTGCAACAGAATCAGAACCGGAAGATGCTGATGCGATATCTCCAGACAAACCCAATATTTCTGAGAGTAATCCTACTAAGCCTAAGCAGGTTTCCCCACCTCCCCGCAATTCATCAATGGAACCCAGGGACAAAGGTCATTCCAAGCTATCCCCAAAACTATCGGACTCCGATTCATCTCCTATCCGAGCTGCTAAAAAACCGAAGCGCGATGCTTCGTCGAGTGAGGAGGATAGTGAGGAGGAACGCAAGCAGAGGGTTGCACATATAAAATCTGGCACCGCCAAACGCGGTGGCACGAGACAACCGATCAAGCGAGGAGGAAAACGTTTCTAGACTCCTGTATCTTACTCAATGCGTATAGGCGACGTCATCTTCGCGCTGCATATCAGATGGCTTGCCTAGGCACTGGCTAGGCGCGTGGCCACTGTATTATGGAACTATACGATATTATAAAACAGGATTCTG
>QLOY01008564.1:0-16939 GCA_003313965.1 Megacollybia marginata
GTATTTAAACCACTAGCTAGTCGATGTATTCTTTAGTTTTGGTATTATAAGTTTCACCGAGTCTTTGAGTGGCCTGATAAGCTCTCATTTTGCTCGTCACCTTACAAAATACCAAAACTAACCTTTATCACTCCACTCGTCAAGGCATCGGCCAAACAACCACTGACAGCCACAGAAATCGTTCAGATTGTCCTCAACTTTTATCTTGTCCTCATCATCTACTCTCTTCTCCGAGTTCTTTGGCATTGCCTCGAATGATGCCATCACATCAACCGACGACTCTGAGTACGCCAGAATCGTCACATCGGAGCAACTCGTCTGTAAAACTCTTATCGTCTTACTTGGAAGTACCGTTGGCTAGCGGGAAGTTCCCAATAAAACAAAGACGACAGTAAGCAGACAAAACTAACCGGTTTTGAATTGCTAACGGCTTTAAGTGGTGTTTGTGCACACAGAGGCTGACCGGCAACGAAAAAACTGAAACAATCAAATACTTTGACAATATCACCAAACACAAATTAACTCCAACTTTACACCATACATTGCCATCCACCAATGAATCAACGACATCATCAACAGATTCTCCAATCCATTTGACTACACACCCAGAAATATTAGCCGGATCTATTACACTCACCTCTTCACACAGGACTGGATCAGTCGAAGAAAGACGTACGAAAGCGTCGCCACTGAGACCGAACCAGAAGTCAAAGAATACAGAGACAACAGCACCTGCACTAACCCGGTAGACTACACTGCTCACATTTCCCTAGCAACCTTCATAAGTCTTAAGAAACGGTTCGACAATATCAACCGAGGAAGGTGGGGGCATCTTTATGAAGATACCAGAACCAACACAGACAGCAACAGCACAGACAAAGGAATCAATACGGACATAAGCTTTGGGTTCGACACAGCAGCATGGTCAGAACCATATCAGTCAGAAGGCAAACTCCTCACAGCGGAGTTAGAATCACTCAGTCACACCAGTACCACGAAGACGCCAACACGGTGCAACAAACCCAAGTGACAATCAGATGAAGAGGCGCCCCAGCGTTCTCTCAGACTCAAACGAGAATAACGAGACAGGCACGGTTAGAAGATTGGTTTATAACCAGTTGCCGACAATTTAGCCCACCAAATACAGACTTTTTGAAAATTTGGGGTGTTCTCAGAGCAGCTCTTGAAAAAGAGTCACATTACATTCACTCAGCAGATATACTGTGGACCCTAAACATCTTAACCGACGATGAAAGAGATTTCTTCGACGAAATCCACAGTCAAGAACTAATTGAACAAACTGACCCAATCACCATCGAAGAAACCCTCAGAACCTTATACGATTCCATCAGAAGACACAACACTCACCATGTCTACACCCAACACATCCACACCCCTCAGAATAACACGAGAACAAACAATAGTCTCAGCTCTGCTTGACCTGACCAGATACATTAACAGCATATATGGACCAAATCATTTTGTAACCCACGTACAGGTCGACAGATCATACCATGTTTATCGCAACATATACATTGGGTATATCCCAGAAATCCGATACGACCCAGACAGAAAAACCTTTGAACCAAAAGACATCATCATCACAACAGACTTTCTCGAAGAAGCAGTAGAAGAATATCAATTCCTCGACACCTGGGCAGAAGATCCTGAAAACATTCTGGTGCCGTTCAAAGAAACCTTCTCCACTCCACCCGAATCACCTGAACCCGAGACTCCTTGAGTTCAACCCCAAGAAATACCAACGATCAAAGAAGAATCCAAAGAACCTTCTATATTGATCCCCCAAATCACCTGAACCCGAAACTCCTTGAGTTCAACCCTGAGAAATACCAACGATCAAAGAAGAATCCAAAGAACCTTCTATATTGATCCCCCGACAACACCGACTAAATCATCTTTATGACAAGTTCATGACAGACATGGATACAGCTGTACCATCGACTTCGACCTCCAGTGTCAAGGTAGACACTACCAAATCACCTTCATACTATTTTCCACCAGCGAACCATCCTGATGCGTGAATCATCACTGAGCTAACCCTGTATGTTCGAAGACGAACAACCCAAAAGTATTTCATCAGAGTCCACAGAAGCACACTAACCAACGGAGCCTATGAAATCCACAAACATGCAACAAAGCGAGTGTTAATGGGGGAAGTGATTCGAGTATTTGAATCAACAGTAGGAATGATGGGTACCATCCTGCTGTGACAAGAACTCAGTGGAACCATCCTCATAGAACCAGATGCAAACCCCGTCAGTTATGTCCTGCCCAACAATCCAACTACCACAACCACTTCGCCCACTCTAAAAATCAAAATCGCCAAGCCACCTAGGTTCACAGGTGACAAAGCGAAATGGGAAGGATTCTTCCTAGTGGTCGACACATACCTTCAGGCAAATGCATGAGACTTTCAAAATGACGAACAGAAAATCTGGTTCGTCATTTCATATTTAGGCATGGAAGACGGATCATCATGCATTGCCTCGGACTGGCTCCAAAACCACCCCATGCTGTAGACCCTTTGCAAATGCTAGGACCCAAGATTGCAAACACTACAGGCCAAAAATGGCAGAGGCTCGGCACTGTTACATGGCATGCCAGGCACCTGCACGGCACCCCGGCAGGCTATTCTTGGTTATTGTTTGTTTATATCGTCAATAAATCCAATAAAATCACTAAAAATCACCAAAAAATCACTAAAAATAAAATAAAAATTATTGTGCAGCCCTGTCATGGGAATGACCTTATTAGGCAAGATCCAAGTGTGAGAGGATTTAAAAATAGAAATATCATATAAAATCACCAAAAAATCAGTGAAAATAAAATGAAAAATATTGTGCAGCCCTGGCATCAGAATGACCTTATTAGGCAAGATCCAAGTGGCAGAGCATTTAAAAATAGATATATTGTCAATAAATCCAATAAAATCACTATAAAATCATTAAAAATTATTGTGCAGCCCTGGCATAGGAATGACCTCATTAGGCAAGGTCCAAGCAGGAGAGCATTTAAAAATAGATATATTGTCAATAAATCCAATAAAATCACTATAAAATCATTAAAAATTATTGTGCAGCCCTGGCATAGGAATGACCTTATTAGGCAAGGTCCAAGCAGGAGAGCATTTAAATATATATATATTGTCAATAAATCTAATAAAATCACTAAAAATCACCAAAAAATCACTAAAAATTATTGTGCAGCCCTATCATGGGAATGACCTTATTAGGCAAGGGCCAAGTGTAAGAGAGCATGATGTGATTAGAAGCTAATTTTCATGCCATTTATGCTATATCTGGCTTCAGTAGACCATGGGAGTGACTAGATTAGGCACTGCATCATGACTGTGGGAATTTTAACAAATTAGTATAGCTAGATAGAGATTCTCAATGCCATTACAAGCTAGACATTGGATCATGAAAGTGACCCAATTAGGCAAGACATAACTGTGGGAACTTTTTATTATGACCGTGGGAACTTTCTAGAAAAAGATATAAATAGATGCACCTTTTCAATGCCATTCTAATGGTGGTATTCATTTTCCTATATATGGCCTTGTTAGCTCAGAATTTCGCTTTTTCTTGAAAAAAGCTGGTGGTGAAAATAAAAATAGACCTTTTTTCACTTTCTGTAGGCTTATATATACCTATATAGTATCTATAACCAGTATACACTTGCATAGACCAGCCCTAAACACCTATACTACACTTTATTGAGTGTCTATAAACCAGCCCCAAACACCTATACAGACCCCTATATAGACTTGCATTCAACTTGCATTCAACTTGCATTCAACTTGTAATGACTTGTATTCAATCCCTACATAGACTTGCATTTAATCAGTATTCAGTGTCCATAGACCAGCCCTAAGCACCTATACACTTGTATTCAACAATTGTCAAACCATAGTCAATATGAATTTGAATACAGTACACTGCAAGTCAGCTGTTTAATGTACAATCTGACTTAACTTAGGTGCATGTTCCAACTTGATAGACCTCTGGCAGACCATCCAAGTCTTTGATGGCTTCAATATTTCAGATTTAAGGTCCACTATGTTGGCAGATCTATAGGGAATATTTATCTGTAAATCTATCATGAGATGAAAAAGTGTGAAAGTGGGTGTTCAGGTCAACCACCACTCAGGTTGTGCATCCACTTTCAACTTTGATCCACTTTCACACTTTTTCATCTTTTGAGATAAATATTCCCAATAGATCTGCTAATATAGTGGACCTTAAATCTGGAATATTGAAGCCATCAAAGACTTGGATGGTCTGCCAGAGGTCTATCAAGTTGGAACACCTACCTAAGTTAAGTCAAATTGCGCATTACCTGGGCACCCACTTTCACACTTTTTCATCTCTTGATAGATTTACAGATAAATGCCAACATAGTGGACCTCAAATCTGGAATATTGAAGCCATCAAAGACTTGGATGGTCTGCCAGAGGTCTATGAAGTTAGAACACCCACCTAAGTTAAGTCAGATTGCGCATTAATGTAGTGTACCGTATTCAAATTCATATTGACCAGTCTATACAAGTTGAATGTTGTTGAATACAAGTGTATAGGTGTTTAGGGCTGGTCTATGGTTGAATGCAAGTATACAAGTCAATACAACTTGAATACCGGTCTATAGGGATTGAATACTACTCTATACAAGTCATTATAAGTTGAATGCTGTTACGATTTCCCACTTTAGCACCTGTCTTATCAAAACGCCCAACCACACGCCTTATCAGAACCCTATTTCATTTCACACTCATATCACCCTATCTTTCATTTCCCTTATCCGCTATCTCGTAAATTAACTTCTGATAGCTTATCGCAGAACATGAGGCAGAGATAGCTTATCCTTTTCCCTTCGTATCTTTCCCCTCCAACCTTATTCTTTACACCCCAGATAACCACTTAGTATTTAAGCCATTAGCTAGTCGATGTATTCTTTAGTTTTGGTATTATAAGTTTCACTGAGTCTTTGAGTGGCCTGATAAGCTCTCATTTTGCTCGTCACCTTACAAAATACCAAAACTAACTTTTATCACTCCACTCGACACGGCCAAGACAACGGCTAAACAACTTCTCAGTCACGAACCTTTAACAGTCACTGAAGTCGTTCAGATCATCCTCAGCCTTTATCTCATCCTCATCGTCTACTCTCTCCTCCGAGTTCTTTGGCACTGCCTTGAACGATGCCGTCACATTAATTGACAACTCCAAGTATGCCAGAACTGACATATCGGAGCAACTCGTCTGTAAACTCTCATTGTCTTACTTGGAAGTACCATTGGCTAGCGGGAAGTTCCCAATAAAAGACAGACGACAGTAAGCAGACAAAGCTAACCTGCTCCATTCGACTATACACCTGGAAATATCAGCAGGATCTACTACACTCACCTTTTCACACAGGACTGGATCAGTCGAAGAAAGACGCACGAAAGCGTCACCACTGAGACCGAACCAGAAGTCAAAGAATACAGAGATAACGGCACTTGCACTAACCCGATAGACTACACCACTCACATTCCCCTAGCAACCTTCATAAGTCTTAAGAAACGGTTCGACGACATCAACCGAGGAAGGTGGGGACATCTCCACGAAGATACCAGGATCAGCATAGACAACAACAGCACAGACAAAGGAATCAATACGGACATAAGCTTTGGGTTTGACACTGCGGCATGGTCAGAACCATATCAGTCAGAAGAAGGCAAACTCCTCACAGTGGAGTTAGAAACACTCAATCACATCAGCACCACGAAGACGCCAGCATGGCGCAACAAACGCAAATGACAGACAGACGAGGAGACGCCCCGGTGCTCTCTCAGGCTCAAACGAGAATAACAAGGCAGTTACGGTTGGAAGATTGGTTTACAACCAGTTGCAGATGATTTAGCGCACCGAATACAGACTTTTTGAAAATCTGGGGTGTTCTCAGAGCAGCTCTTGAAAAGGAGACACTATCATCACTCCGCAGACTTATTGTGGGCACTAGACATTCTAACCAACAAAGAAAGAGATTTCTTCAACAGCATTAACACACAGGAGATAGTTGAGCAAAACGACCCAGTCACATTCGAAGAAACCCTCAGGGCTCTATACAACGATATTAGAGAACACGATGCTCACCACATCTACACCCAACACATCCACACCTCTTAGAATAACACGAGGACGAATGGTAGTCTCAGCCCCACTTGACTTAACCAGATACATCAACAACATATACAGACCAAATCATTTTGTAACCCACGTACAAGTCGACGGATCATACCATGTTTATCGCAACATATATGTTGGACATATTCCAGGTATCCAATATGATCCAGACAGAAAAACCTTTGAACCAAAAGATGTCATTATCACAACCGACTTTCTCGAAGAAGCAGTAGAGGAATACCAATTCCTTGACACCTGGGCAGAAGATCCTGAAAACATTCCAGTACCATTCGAAGAAACCTTCTCCACTCCGCCAGAATCACCTGAACCTGAAACTCCTCGAGTTCAACCCCGAGAATTGCCAATGATCAAAGAAGAACCCACAGAATCTTTTATATCGATTCCCTGACACCGAACCTTGACACCAACTAAATCATCTTTACGACAAGTTCATTTCCAGACATGACGGACATGGATACAGCCACACCGTCGACTTTGGCCCCCAGCAACAAAATAGACACTACCAAATCACCCTCGTATTACTTTCCACCAGCAAATCATCCCGATGCACGAATCATTGCTGAACTAACCCTGTATGTTCGAAGACGAACAGCCCAAAAGTATTTTGTTAGAGTCCATGGAAGCACACTAGTAGACGGAGCCTACGAAATCCACGAGCATGCAACAAGGAAAGCATTAATGGGGGAAGTTATCTGAGTATTCGAATCAACAGTAGGAATGATGGGTACCATCCTGCTGCGACAAGAAAACAGTGGAACCATCCTCATAGAACCAGACGCGAACCCTATCAATTACACCCCGCCCAATCAAACTAACACCACCACTTCGTCCGCCCCAAAAATCAAAATTGCTAAACCACCTAGGTTCACAGGTGACAAAGCGAAATGGGAAGGATTCTTCTTAGCAGTCGATACATACCTCCAAGCAAACATGCGAGACTTTCAAAACGACGAACAAAAAATCTGGTTCGTCATTTCTTATCTAGGTACAGAAGACGGATCATCATGCATCGCTTTGGACTGGCTCCGAAACTGGAAAGAAGACAACTTTTACAATGGGACTCTGAACACCAACGATTACGATGCATTTATCACAAGCTTAAAAAGCTCTTTCAAAGATCCAAACTTACAGATAAACGCTGCCAATGAGCTCAGACGGAAAAGACTCATTAACAGAGTATTTCACTAGGTTCGAGCTCAAGGCAGCAACGGCAGGATATCACAAGTTGGATAATGTCCTCATCGATCTTCTCAAAAACCAAGTATGACACGAGATTACCAGGGAATTATATCAAGGAGGAATACCAATTCCACACCAATACGAGGCAGTAAAACAATGGTTGTACAACATAGAGATGGCGCTTGAAGAAGAGAAATCTAGATTCAGCGCTTTTCACACTGGAAAGCCCATACCACCTCAACAACACGTTCCACCACAACAACACACTCATACCGCCTCAGAACAATACACACCGGCCCAGACCTATGGAGGACAAGGACAACCCATGGACATCGACGCAGGATGAACCAAACAACTACTCGAATGTCGTCACTGCAAAAAGATGAGACGTCACCTCTCTCGAGATTGTAGAGGAGAATGTCCAGATTGTCATGGTAAACACCCTGGTCGATACTGTCATCTCAGACCACCTCCAAGACGACCTTTCACTACTCGCACATTGGACTTTATCGATTTTACTCACACCACAGACGAAGAAAGAGAACAGCTGAAACAGGCTGCGGGTTTTCAGATGGGAGTGAAGTAGACGCAACTTCGTCATCCCCTAGTCAGGACTCTTATGTACACACTCCCCGTCAGACATACCCCGAGGCATTGTATAATAGGAATACATCTTTTTCACGTGCAAAGTCCAGCATCAAAACAAAAACAGACACCAAATGGAAGACAACGATCGAAGAAGTCGGAGATGAAGAATCTACTTCTTCGGGTCACTTCCAGGAACAGCCATGGTCAGAACAAAAGAAGCCCGAACCTTTCTCGTCATTATGGGTTCTATCACAATTAAGAGATCTAGCTGCTGAAGCAGGAATAGGAACATTAAAGCAGTGGGTACACAATCAAAAACAACGAGAAGTAAACAAACATCTCGTTAAACAACTGCTAAATATTCCCACCAACAAAGCCCTAGACTGGTTAGAAGATCTCCATGAACCTAAACGATTCGTCTTCAGAACTACAAGGACGGATCAGGAGTTAAATATTCAAATTGAACTCCAAGATATGGAAAAGGGGACCAAATATCAGACACAGGCACTTCTTGACAGCGGTTGCACGGGCAGCTGTATCAGTCAACGGTTTGCAGAAGAAAAGAAGTTATCCCTACACAAATGGGAACATCCAGTCACTGCGTATAACACAGATGGTACAGAGAACAACAATGGAAAAATTACACACTATGCAGAAATGAGAATGATTGTGGAAGGACACTCTGAAGTCCGAAAGTTTGCAGTCACTAACTTAGGACGATTAGACGTATTCCTTGGACACGAATGGTTAAACTTCCACAATCCGGAAATCGACTGGACCACCGGATCATTACATTTCACCAGATGCCCCACGGCATGCAGATATACAGAACCAGAACCAGAAGACGTAGAAGAAGGAGACAGAATTTGGATGAAGTACCCAAAACCACCTCGCAACGTTCGAAGAAACAAGGCCTTCATACAAGCTCATCAGTCCATCGCCAACGCACTAGCTGAAGAGTTTGAGAAAAACAAAAAAAACAGATCCTATCCCAGAACAATACAAAGGGTTCGAAGAAGTCTTCGAAAAAACCGAATTCGACACCCTCCCACCGAACCGACCTTGGGACCATGCCATAGAGTTAAAACCAGGATCAGAGCCGACAGGATGCAAAGTGTATCCTCTGAACTTGGATGAGCAGAAAGAACTCAATGCATTCCTCGAAGAACACCTGCAAACTGGACGCATCCAACCCTCTAAATCTCCCATGGCTTCACCCTTCTTCTTCATCAAGAAAAAGGATGGAAGACTAAGGCCAGTACAGGATTATCGAAAACTCAATGACATGACCATCAAAAACCGATATCCTCTTCCCCTCATCCAAGAGCTAGTGAACAAGCTAAAAGGCACCAAATATTTCACAAAGCTCGACATAAGATGGGGATACAACAACATATGAATCAAAGGAGATGAATGGAAGGCAGCCTTCCTAACCAATTGAGGGTTATTCAAACCTCTAGTAATGTTCTTTGGACTCACAAATTCACCCGCCACATTCCAAACAATGATGAATGAACTCTTGTGAGACCTAATCAATACCGGAAAGGTTCTCGTATACATCGATGACATACTCATCTTCACCAACAACCTAGACGAACATCGCAAACTCATTCGTCAGGTTCTATCCATATTAAGTGCCAACAAACTTTATTTAAAACCGGAAAAATGCAAATTCAAAAAACAACAAATAGAATTTCTAGGATTAATCGTTTCAGAAGGCAAGGTTGAAATGGACCTAATCAAAGTCAACAGCATTCGAAAATGGCCAGTTCCTAACAACAAAAAGGAGCTACAACAGTTTCTATGCTTCTGCAATTTCTACAGGAGGTTTGTTAAAGACTACAGCAAAATTGCAAAGCCCATGACACAGCTGACTGGAAACGATGCATGGAAATGGGAAACGGAACAACAAACAGCCTTTGACACGCTGAAAGAAACCATCACAACAGCACCCTGCCTTTGCATACCGGAAGATGAAGGACAATTTAGGATAGAAGCAGACACATCAGAAGGAGCAATCGGTGCGGTAATCTCTCAACAAATAGAAGGCAGATGGCACCCAGTCGCCTTCCATTCCAAAGCGCTTTCACCCACAGAACGAAATTACAAGATCTATGACAAAGAGATGCTTGCCATCATGGAAGCGCTAGCCGAATGGAGACACCTAGTATTAGGAGCCAGACAAACCTTCGAAATCTGGACTGATCATCAGAACTTACAATATTTCCAACAACCTCAGAAACTTAATCGACGCCAAGCCCGCTGGGTTACAGAGCTGGCTGACTATGACTATACATTACACCACAAACCAGGCAAACAGAACCAACAGGCAGACATATTATCCAGAAGACCAGACCACAACATGGGACACAAAGACAATGAAAATGTTGTCATGCTAGCACCCATGACTTTCAGAGTGTTAGAAGCAGTTATAATTCACGACCCACCAGAGTACCTGCCAGAGTTGAAGGATCCATTACGAAAATTAGATCCTTCAGCTAAACAAGCTCTAGAAGGTAAAGACAAGAAGTGGAAAGAATTGGATGGACTAATCTTTTATGACAATCGGATATACATGCCCAAAAACCACAAACTACGCAAGCGGATCATCTGAGACCACCATGACAATCCGTTAGCTGGACATCCAGGGAGCACCCTTTGCCCCCTTAAAAAGCCTTTCTGACTGGATGCAACCAGTTATAAAAAAGCCTCAGAGCATGGTTATACAAAAAGGCTTGCTGATGGTTGTAACCATGCCATTTGAATACTTTTCATTGTATGGTAGCTTAGGTAGGGCTATAGAATCCTATTCAATAATATGCTACTACAGATAAATCAGCAATCAGTGCACCCTAGCATGCCCCTGCCATTTATTTACCTTTGTTTGGAATCAACAAAATTCACCATTGGGGGGCCACACAGCAGCTCGGGCAGTCCTGCTTGATCCACAGCCTACCACACTCAGGTTTCATGTATATTAGAATTATGAGAATATGCTTAGTGTAAATTGCCACCAGGGTGGCTGGATTGAAAAAAAAAATGCAGATAAATACACAGAAAATTGAATTTAATTAAATCCTACTACATGGCAGGTTTCAAATAAAAAAACAAATGTAGGGACATATCCTGAGTCAATCTGCATCCAGGTAAGCACAAGCATACATATTTACATATGAATGCTATAGCAGGGATGTGAGATGTGAGACGAGCATACGGCAGTGGGTGTGGTACCACATGCTGCATTCAGTTTATGGCTATCGAGCAGGGCTCATTGATGCAGTTGGCTGATTGGATTGTGTGACGGTTGATATGAGGTTGTGGGGGCCTAGCAACGGTTTGATGGGCGTCGGCGTTGGCATCGGTTTGATGGATGTAGCTGCATTGTAGTGTCGGTTCAATGGGGGTTCAGCAGCGGCTTGGGCAGGGAAACGGGGATGCAGCAGTTGCGTTGGGTTGTGACATGGCAGCTTGCAGCCGTGGTTCACTGTTGGGTAGGGTAGGTTCATTTTTGT
This sequence comes from Megacollybia marginata, assembly GCA_003313965.1. NCBI lineage: Eukaryota > Fungi > Basidiomycota > Agaricomycetes > Agaricales > Porotheleaceae > Megacollybia > Megacollybia marginata. The sequence goes on from QLOY01008564.1 coordinate 11,486, forward strand.
TGGGTGGGCAGGTCTGTTGTTAGGTGGATTCGTTGTTGGGTGCATGGGTTCATTGTTGGGTGTGTGGGTTCGTTGTTGGTTCGTTGGGTTCGCTGTTGGTTCGTTGGGTTCGCTGTTGGGTTGCAGAGCATTCGGTTCTGTTGTATATGCTTGTGGGGGTTGAAGTTCAAGGGTTAAAAAAAATGCTTACATTGTGAGCAATCCGATGCAGTTTCATTGCTTCAGTTATGAAGCAGAGAGTGGTGGCAGTTGGTACATATTGGCATTTGGTTAAGGTCATGATAGGGTCGACATGGGCTGGCAGAGGCTGGCAGTCAGGGGGTTCGTCGTTGCGATATCTGTGGTTTCAGGGCAACCAACAATGCTGATGTTGCATCAGAAAGGCTTCCATTTGGACAGGCCTAGGACTCACCTTCACTCAAAGGAGGGGCTCACGAGTACTTACCTGCTTAAAATCCGAGTCTGGAATGTCAGCCTCGATATTGATTCAATAAAATACCAATAAAATACGCGATTTGCACTGTGGCAGTCAACGATTTTGTCAGAGAGGCATTAAGCGTTGTAGAGCCACAATGCCTGGATGAAAACTGATGATGGTCAGAGCGATGTTGTGCATTGTTGGCGCATTTCCATTGGTTCGGGTGACCGGCTACTTAAATAACCGGTCATCCTGGTCATTGGTTGTCAGTCTTGTTGCTTGCAACAGGATAGTTGGGTTTTTACTGGCAACATTAAGAAGTAGACTTCGTCCCTAAATAACAAAGAATATACTTACTGAATTAACTTGCAAGGGTAAGTTCAGTAGCTCCAACTAGGACCGGTCATCGGGATATGTAGAAATAGCTGAATTCAAGGCTGAATACAGGAGTCAGCGGTGGACACAGATAGTTCAGTATCAAATGGTAGATGCAAAAGGTGCTGATGAGCAGTGTACGACTATGACCAGGACAATATGCCGACTTTATGAGCTCGAGCTATTTAGACGCCTGATAGGCACCCACATCTTTCACTCGAAAAAAACTCCACGGAAGACTCTGTACATACTCTCAGAGAGGACGGATAATGGAGAATAATTAGAAATGTACCCTGCTCGAGATTGAGATAAAAATTTGAGGTACTGTTAAGCCAAGGGGAGGGTAGTCGCAAGGACAGTAGTCCAGCATATCAGTAAACACGAATCATTATTGAGCCTACCTAGACAAATTATAGCTTTCAGCAAGATTGTGAGGAAACAATCTATCAAGTGCCTGGATGCATCAGGGCATAAAGAAAATGCCATTGGGACTAGTGGTTGAAGTATAGAGAGGTCAGAATGTGAAGCACGTGAGCGCTTGTCCCAATTTAGCTGATGAGAACTCAGGCACACAGTGGCTGTGCAGCCTAGCACGCTGCTTTGAGTGCTTGCCTGTGATGTCTTTGTGGGTATTCAAAGATATTAATCAGGCAAGTATTGATTCTGCTTAGTAGTCCAGTGTTTACAGCACATTGCAGCTTTTTTGAATCACCACAACCAAGCTCCCATGCAAACAACCTGGCGCCTGTCTCCTCGGAACATCAGAGCGATCAGGTACTGTGGCTGTGCTCCATTGCAAATTTGTCGCAAACCGTCTATGAAACCAGAACTGGCTGGCTTTTCAACCAGGTAAGCATTAGAAATGGAGGAGTCAAAATCTGTTTAACTGAGGCAAATGGTGCTGACACCGTGCTGCAGATCCAGTCTCCCAATTTGGACATTAGAACATCGGAATGGGTGGCTGTGCTACAACACTCAGAAGACTGCGAGACAGGTAACGTTCACTCTCCATCCCTTTGGAATAAGCAAATAAGAGTTAGGACTGTACCCTCTTAAGCTCTCAGCACAAATTTCTCAGTCCTGTAAAAGTGATTGCATGCAACTTCTACATCTGATCCAAAAAAGTGAATCCGACCATTCAAGCCGATGGACTGTCCTACAATACACTACATTTAGCTACTCTATGGAAATATCTTCTTGTGAATCATTCAAAAACATTCAAAAACCCAGGGACAGCAAAATACAAGTGAGGAAGACAGCTAGCATTTGTTTGCTAGTATTTATTTTGCAGCTGTAATCCAGTAGCATAAATTCAATCCAGCTATTTTTACCCTGATTTTTGTGTCAAAACCTTGTTGAAACACTCAAATGCATATACTAATGACTCTAACATTTCATATTCCAGCTGGAGCAATGCTAAATAGCTACAGCCAATGTGATGCGCTTTTTTGTTTGCCAATATTTGTTTGCTAGTATTTATTTTACAGCTGTAATTTGGCTGTAATCCAGTAGCATAAATTCAATCCAGCTATTTCTACCCTGATTTTTGTTTCAAACCTTGTTAAAACACTCAAATGTATAAACAATCATTCTAACATTTCCATATTCAGCTGGAGCAATGCTAAATAAGGTAGGTGACATATGAATCTGGCACGTGTTATGTAATCAAGATGTGACAAAAATTGGACGTAAACTAGTTGGTCCCAAGTTCGAATCTGACTATTCCGCTTCATAGATATGTTCTTTGAGGTCCTTGATGAAGCAGAATTTCGTTAGTCTAAGTTCTGGGAGAGCAGTTAACCAAAGAACATTTTTCATGCAAAGGCCTTCTTTTCATGTTTCTGAAGCATTTCAGAGCATTAGGAGCAAATCTTGAGAAACTGACTTCACGGATTTGGCGGATCATATAAGCCAAACACGTGATTGACACGGCAACTAATCCTGCCTTTTTTGATGCATTTCTGCTGGCTCTGTGCTTTGCACGTCTTCATATACTATTTTACCATGCCCAGACTGAAGAAACACATTACCTCTCGCACCCAGAACCTCCCTAACATCCGCCAGCATGTTACCATTGAAGAAGTAAGTGACGATGAAGATGACATCTGTCCTTTGGAAATGCCTAACCAGCAGGATCATCACAGCCCTGATTGCTGTGTAGATCTTGCACCCGAAGGAGATTTTGCACCAGGAATATTCCACGGTGACGATGACTTCCCGGAGCTCGATGATGTTTCAGATTCAGATGACGATGACAGTGATGATGAGGGTGATATTTACTGTGAAACAGAGCTGGAAATCTTTTCCCAAAGCTCAGATACCGTGCTTGCCCACGGACATCTCAGATTGCGGAGATGGAGAAGAATGTGATATATTCTCTTGATGATGTGCCTTTAATTCAAATCAGACAGTGAGTTTCACTAGTTTTGCTCTGCTAAAAACTGATTGTACTTTAATAGCTATGCTAACAGATCGGCTCGTTTTATTGCTGCGTATCGAGAAGGACTGTCAGGTGCACAGGCTGCTTGGGCTAATAAGAGATACCATGGACACCGAACATTGCCTCCAGAGGTGATTGCCAAGGCACTGGAAGCTGTTCCTGGCAAGTAAATCACAAAAGCAGTTATATACCTATAGACTTATGTCATAATTTGCGTTCTATGGTAGCTGGCGCGTCGTCAAGATTCCTTGATTTTCCGAACCTCAGATTTGGCACTTACATGATGTGACAGTCACGCTTACATAACACGTGCCAGATTCATATGTCGCCTACCTTAGCTACAGCCAATTTTTTGTTTGCCAGTATTTATTTTGCAGCTGTAATTTGGCTGTAATCCAGTAGCATAAATTCAATCCAGCTATTTCTACCCTAATTTTTGTTTCAAAACCTTGTTGTAACACTCAAATGTATATACTAATGATAAACAATCATTCTAACATTTCCATATTCCAGCTGGAGCAATGCTAAATAGCTACAGCCAATGTGATGCGCTTTTTTGTTTGCTAATATTTGTCAGTTGATATCAACCCAATAATAGCTACCCGACTGACCTACCCAATTTGGAGCATGCCTGCCCTAGCCTACTGCTGATGACAAAGCCTTTTGTGAGGCTGTGGATCCAACCACCTGTAAGGCTTTTTTCTGCAAGGTTATAACCAAGACCAAAAGCCTTTTTTTAAGGGTATGGCCTGCAGGGAGATACAAAACCCAGGAACTCATTCAGCAAAACTACTGGTGGCCCCAAATGCAAAAAATGATCTGCTGATACGTTGATGGTTGCATTAAATGCCAAGAAGATAAAATTGATCGACAACCCTTACACGCCCCTCTCAATCCTCACGACATCCCTAAACAACCATGGCGGAAAGTCACAGCAGACATGATTGGGCCCCTCCCTGAATCCAACAGCTTCAATGCAATTGAAGTATTCACCGATACCTACAGCCACCGCATACATGTTGAACCCACACACATAGAACTCAGCGCAGAAGGATTTGCCAATCTCATACAAGATAGGGTGGTCTGATATCATGGTCTTCCAGAAATCTTAATATCAGACCGAGGACCCCAGACAGTAGCCAAAGCATGGGACCAAATATGCAAACAACTTGGCATCAAACGACATTTATCCACAGGTTATCACCCAGAAACGGACGGCCAAACGGAAAGGGCAAATCAAGAAGTAGAAGCATATCTTCGCCTATTTGTCAATTACCTACAAGACAATTGGAGCGAATGGTGTGCCATCATGGAATTCAGTTACAACAATCGAGTTCATTCCATGATGAAACAGTCACCCTTCTTTACCGATCACGGTTACCACCCTTACACTGGAACAGAATTACAGAGAGATCAAGTACCTTCAGCCACGGAATGGGTTAAACGACTTTCTAATGCGAGACAAGAAGCAGAAGCAGCCTTGGCCCTAGCAAAGGCGGCGATGAAACAACAATTCGACAAACACCACTCCGAATCTCAAGAGTACAAACCTGGAGACCTAGTGTGGCTAGAAGGAACAAATATCAAAACACAAAGACCTGCCAAAAAATTAGATCATTTATGATATGGACCTTCGCAATCACAGAAAAAGTGGGACAAGCAGCGTATAGACTCAAACTACCGCAAAACCCCACTTGGCGAAGAAAACACGACATCTTTAATGAAAATTTACTCAAGCCCTTCATCAAACCCTCCTTCGACATCCAACCTAATGAACCACCACCACCACCAGATTTAGTCGAAGGAGAAGAGGAATTTGAAGTTGAAGCCGTTGTGGACAGTCGCAAAAAGGGTTGGTATATCGAATACCTGGTCAAATGGAAAGGTTTTTCTGATGCCCAAAATTCCTGGGAACCTCACAGAAATGTCCGACATGCTGAAGAAGAAGTAGAAAACTTCCATAAATCACACCCTCATAAACCAAAACCAACATCTTTCAACCGAGGAATCATTATTACCTCTAACTGAACCATCCTTGATTCTTTTAAACCCATGTTCGAATTCACAACACCATCATGGGGACCATGATCTTACAGAGGGGGTAATGTTACAATTTCCCACTTTAGCGCCTGTCTTATCAAAACGCCCAACCACGCACCTTATCAGAACCCTATTTCATTTCACACTCATATCACCCTATCTTTCATTTCCCTTATCCGCT
>QLOY01008583.1:0-21567 GCA_003313965.1 Megacollybia marginata
GCATCCTGAAACTTCAGGACAGACTCATTGATGTCACTGAGGTCACCCAGTTGCTCAAAGCGACTCAAAAGTGAATTCCCAAGATTGTTCAACAAAGAAGGCTTGTGAGGGTGGCCATCTGGAGTGAGCTGAACTGCATCCTGCAACTTCAGGACAGACTCAATGATGTCACTGAAATCACCCAGTCGCTCAAAGCGCCTAAGAAGTGAATTCCCAAGATTCATCAGCCTTGAAGGCTTGGCAGGGTGACCATCTGGAGTGAACTGAACTGCAGCCTGTAACTTCAGGACAGACTCATTGATGTCACTGAGGTCACCAAGTCGCTCAAAGGTCTGAAGAAGTGACCTTCCAAGATTGTTCAAACAAGAAGGCTTGTCAGGGTGACCATCTGGAGTGAGCTGAAGTGCATCCTGAGACTTCAGGACAGACTCATTGAGGTCACTGAGGTCACCCAGTCGTTCAAAGCGATGAACAAGTGAATCCCCAAGATTGTTCAAAAAAGAAGGCTTGTCAGGATGACCATCTGGAGTGAGCTGAAGTGCATCCTGTAACTTCAGAACAGACTCATTGATGTCAGTGAGATCACCCAGTTGCTCAAAGTGAGTCACAAGTGAATTTGCAAGCTTGTTCAACCTTTTAGGCTTGTCAGGGTGACCATCTGGAGTGAGCTGAACTACATCCTGCAACTTCAGAACAGACTCATTGATGTCACTGAGATCACCCAGTCGGTTAAAGCGACTTGCAAGTGAATTTGCAAGATTGTTCAACCTTTTAGGCTTGGCAGGGTGACCATCTGGAGTGAGCTGAACTGCATCCTGAAACTTCAGAACAGACTCATTGATGTCACTGAGATCACCCAGTCATTCAAAGCACTGAAGAAGTGAACTCCCAAGATTCTTCAGCCTTAAAGCCTTATCACGGTGACCATCTGGAGTGAGCTGAACTGCATCCTGAAAATTCAGAACAGACTCATTGATGTCACTGAGGTCACCCAGTTGCTGAAAGCGACTCAAAAGTAAATTCCCAAGATTGTTCAACAAAGAAGGCTTGCTAGGGTGACCATCTGGAGTGAGCTGAACTGCATCCTGAAATGTCTGGACAGACTCCTTGAGGTCACTGAGCTCACCCAGTTGCTCAAAGCAATGAGAAAGTGAATTCCCAAGATTTTTCACCAAAGAAGGCTTGTGTGGGTGACCATTTGGAGTCAACTGAACTGCACCCTGAAATTTCAGAACAGACTCATTGATGTCACTGAGGTCATCCAGCTGCCGAAAGCAACACAAAAGTGAATTTCCAAGATTGTTCAACAAAGCAGGCTTGCCAGGGTGACCATCTGGAGTCAGCTGAACTGCACCCTGAAATTTCAGGACAGACTCATTGATGTCACTGAGGTCACCCAGTCGCTGAAAGCGGCTCAAAAGTGAATTCCCAAGATCATTCAACCTTGAAGGCTTTTCAGGGTCACCATCTGGAGTGAGCTGGACTGCATCCTGAAACTTCAGCACAGATTCATTGAGGTCACTGAGGTCACCCAGTCGTTCAAAGTGACGAAAAAGTGAATTCCCAAGATTACTCAACAAAGAAGGCTTGTCAGGGTGACCATCTGGAGTGAGCTGAAGTGCATCCTGCTGCTTCAAGATAGACTCATTGATGTCACTGAGGTTACCCAATCGCTTAAAGTGCTGGAAAAGTGACTTGCAGTTCATTGTCAGTATTACAATTTATCAGTGTAATGTATGCTCACTGCTGCACGAGATTGCATTGTCATATAAGTATGATGGGTAGTTCAATAGCATCACCCTACATATATGATACAGCCATGCTGTGTCCATGCTGTGTCGTGTACGATCTCAACGTGTTTTACACGGCAATCGAAGTTGATGCGGTCAATTCATGTAAGACATGTGGCAGATGTCAATGTTGTCACAGCCTCAAAGAAGCATCATATATACACCTGTATTAGTCGCCGTGGAGTTTTACTGATCTCCTCTCCTGTACGCATCCAATATTAATACACTTACAATATACCCAAAGCTACTCCTTCTCCTCACTCCTAACTTTCTCCACAGCCTCTTTAATCCCCAACCGTCGACTCTCCCCAAACTCCTTCGCCTCATCCTGTGCTTTCGCAAGATTCCTCTGCCGTTGTTCCATTTTAAATGGATAGAGGAAGATGTTTGGTGCTAGACCTGTTAGAAGCAACTACTGCTCGTTAGCCTAAACAGCACGGTAGGAAAGCAACCCACGAGGATTTCCAAACCCAATAATGAAATGATCTTTCCATCTATGGTCTGAATTCGAATTCCAATCGTATCAGTAGTCTCCTCCTCCAGCATGTCGGTTATGCTGGTGCTGGCATTGATACATTCGTTTTCGACGGTCGAGTTCTGCACGTATGGCATCTACATCGTTCTCCATGTTGGTCCGGGGGGACGACGGAGAGATTCGTAGGCTGCTGTTATAGCCTGAAATCTTGCGTGTCGTTCTGCGCTATTTAGATTCCTTGGGGTTGGGTTTGGTGAATCGGGGTGGTGGATTTTGACCAGTTGGTAGTCTACCAAATGTACTCAGTTGGTTCTTCTGCGCGTATGGATTTAATATCTTGCTGCGAAGCACTTCTTGGAAGATGAAATATCTGATGCGGAGTTGGAGATGGAACTTGAAACGGGAATGTGTTTCGTTGTGTACCACTCGTCGATGCATAGCGCACTAGCAATGAATATCGCCTGGAACAAGAACAACCACTTCTCGGTGGTATCGCGTGATCAAATAAGCGTTTCAGAAAAAACATGTCATCACTTCGCGAGTTACCATTACCATGGGTATCGCAACGTATCTCCTTCTTCTTCTAACCCACCCAATCGAGTTCCGCACACTCGTCCAATATCACGAATACATCACGGCAAAAAATGAACATCCTACTGGCTGGGACCGCCGAGCTAAGATGAAACGGTGCTGGGAATTCTTGGATTTGACGACTACGAATTTTGCAGCGGTAATCAAAGAACTTGAGGGTGATTTGGCCGTCTCTTCATCCTAGGTTTCGCTGAGAATTTGGTTAGGTTTGTCTGTTCTATCTCGTTCTGCGTGGCTTAGACACGATTGTGGACGACGTGACGATTCCTGATTCGGAGAAACAGCCCTTGCTACGTGAATTCCACACGAGTACTGTGAAATCGGGATTGACATTTTCGGGGTCTGGTCCACACGCAAAAGACAGACAGTTACTGGCTTGGTTTGGGTATCAAAACGTGACGGCGCTCTCCTACTCCCAAATACCCAATCGATTTCCCTTCTGGTCCGCGTCCAGGGTCAACATTCGAAAACGATACAGACCCAAAACACCTTACTGCACTTCACCTTATTCCCCTTATAAACCGCTGGTCAAATATGCGCTTATAATCGATGCTCGACGGGGTACCAAATCCAATTCAAGTTCAACAGCGCCAACAGCTACGGTTCCATACGTAACCCTCTGGCGCTGCTCCATTTCTCGATTCACTCCTTGACGAAGCCATGCGAGTGGTTCCGAAGATTCATATGGTGTCAAAGCCACTGCGAGATTACAGCTCGATTACAGTTTCCGCGTCCCTTCCTGTTTTATTGGTCCGAATAATAAAGTGCTTCTACCACATCACAGCAGAATTCATGCAACGTACAAAGGTGATTCTGGGAGCTCCACAACTCGTAAGCAAAGACGGCCGAAGTCAAAGCCAGACGAGGAGGAGCAAGAAGCTAGAGATGATGATTATAGGTCGTGTTTGTCATTGCAGCACTCCCCTGGTAGGGAGGTTTGGTTATAGACGGGCCGAAGTGGAGGCAGCCAAACGAACTTCTCAATCGTCCCACACAAACCAGAGATCTGACCAACTCCCAACAAACACCTCCGGTTCCATCTACGAACCAGAGACAAGTTATGCGGAAGATGCAAGGACCTCTCTCTCGAAGTAGAGGCAAGTTCCCCATCGTCCCAGACCGGAAGACATCCGTCTTGTGAGGCGCTTCATGGAGCTCTTCAGGCGGTCTGCCTCTACCCATTACTTCACCATGAAGGTTCTCAACAACACGGAGTACTCTTCGAGCTCAAGCGCCGTCGCCCATTCTCGACATCAACTAAACTCGACAAGTGCTCTTCTCCCACACCTTCGGAACGGGCAATGTCTTTAGAAGCCCGAATGCTCGGTGTTATACAGAGAGAAAGTCGAACCCAGCTCTCGAAGAAGCCGGCGCTGCTGATGCTGACACGAGCTCTTCCCATCCATCCCACACTGGCACTCTATTCTCAGCAAACTCCTCAGCCACCTCTTGTGCTTGTTCTGATTCCGCTTCCGCTTCCACCCAACGCTTTCGATAAGCATTGACAACACTCTCCCGTCTTGGTTCCGTCCATTAGATGACGCGGAGGCAGAAGAGGATCCGGACGCCCCACCTCTCACTGGAAATCTGCCGGTGATATGAGCTGATCCTCTCTCTCTTCAGCGCTAGCTGGTTTCATGAATTTCTACCCGTCTCAAAGGGAGGATTCGGCGGGAACTTAACGAATGCGGTCTTGTCTTTCCTAAGAGAGATCGTGATCGTTCCGGGTAAAAGGGAAGGAGGGAGACAGGATGGGGAAGAGTGTGCAGAACAGGCATCCATAGCCAATGTTCGAGAACGAACTCTCCAAGTTCCATAAAAGGCTGTGCTAAAGGAAGAAAGTCAGCGACGACATATATCTATAAAATGAAAAGCTACCTCTCAGCATTCCTCAAGGAGGCGTACACCCAACATCATCTATCAGGAGGCACCCATGCCCTGGGAGACCCTCGGCTGTCGAAGAGGAAATATCCAACGGAGATACACGAATCCCGAATCCTTTCTCCTCTGCTTCTTCGACGATGTTGAGGGCTTCCTTCGGTTAGGACTGAGGCAGGGGATACTGTACTGTACTTGGGGCTTATGTTGGTGCGAGAGGATGATGACTGGGTGGAGACAGCGGCGAGAACGCAATCGCAATCTAGGAGGGAGATCGCATTTCCTTGAGCCCTGCGGTCTTGGTGTCGTTTTTCGTCTCCAGATCCTTCTCTCTGTCAGGTCCTTAACTCCTGCAAACTCAAAATGCAATCCAGAAAACGTGGCTTTGACAGAGAATGGGTAGGTTAGAACGAATTGAGGACGAGAGGTCGAATCTGGTCCTCTTTGTAGGAACGGATTTGAGCAGAAAGGGATGGGAAAGGATAGGTGTACGGCTAGGGAACCGAACAACACCCTTCTTCTTTCCCTTCCACTTCCGCATTTCCGTATGCCCTGCCCTCTAACCGGGGATAGACGCGGTACCCGACACGTGGCTTGCTCTCTTGAAGAAACAGAACCGAACATGTTCTCCCTCTCGACAATCCCCACGGGCGACGTATCACGCATGCGCATGGCAGACCTTTTCAGCAAAGGTTGCAACACTTGATTACGAAGAGAACCTGGACACCTGGCGACTTGCTCATGGCGATAGAGGTCGCAGTATGCGGAGACACGTCGAGAAAGTCAGAGAATCCAAGTTTGGATATCGATGAAGGGTGATAGGTGGGCGTTTGCATTGCCATATGCTACAGCGAAATTGCGGTAGAGAGAGAAGCGGCTGGAGGCTGATAACATTGTCAGTAAGGTCAGAACAACCAACCAAACACACTGATGCCCTGCTTTTCGTCCAACATGAACCCACGACGACGCGTGTTCCTACTAGTCATGTTGCTGGCGAAAAGCTGGCTGAGCCACCGCGCCCGGGTAGCATAAATCTGATAATATTGTCAGAACAAAGACAGCTAACGGAGGAACATACTTGAGCGCTTGAGCTTCGGAAGTACCTGGCGTCGTCCAACATCACGTTGTAAGGGTCGCAAAACCTTGATTTTTTTGAGTGAAGAGGATCGCACAAACCCATTGTCAGACAGATCCTCTGCGCCTGGATTAATACAGCGAAAATTTCTTGCTCTGAGGCATCGCGTAGTTCTGTAAAAGTACGCGGAACGGTGAGATGTGAAATCTGACAATTTATAATTTACTTGGGTCGGTCTGCTAGTTCTGAGTGAGAAAATAGACTTGTGACTTGGAAGAAAACGAACCCTACCTGGTCCTCGGCACGGTCGCTTGCGGACAGAGGCTGCTGCAGGTACCAGTACTAGAACTTGACCTTGCTCTTCCGTGAGCACAAGTGGATTCAACACCATATAGGATTTGCTGGATGTCGGGAGTTTCAGGGTGTGACATTGTTGCGCATGACCTGCTCCATCTGGACGCTACCTAATCCCGATTCCCGACTATGCACAACCTCTGACGAGGTTTTCGCTCCGCTCAGATGGGCCCGGTTACCGGGGATTCTCTGTTTGAACAAGAATATCTATCACGTGATTCGAGCTCGACCTTCAGTTCCCATCCATGAGTTCCTTCGGTGGACCTTTTGTCGATGAAAAGTCACTATCATATTTGAAAGCCGTAGAACATGCCATTGGATTAGGACGTAGCTATTCTGATTTTACTGCAGCGATATCCGCCTGGTGGGACAACATGTACGTACTGATTCTTTCTGCTCTCTCGCTGGCCTTATTCACATAGAGATGATATATTCACGATGATAGTAAAGATTGTCAGAATCCTTGACAACAGAACAGTCACTCTTGTCCTACACGGGCTCAACGACATCCTTGCATTAAAGGGACCTCTTCCCAGGCTGCAATGTTCATTTCACAATGACGAAGACGACTTTTTTGTAATAATCAACTCCAACTGTAGTCGGATATATCTACTCTCGGAACCATGCGCGCCAGTCTTCGATACCAACAGATTCGTAATACAGGAAAGCGATGAAGCAACTGTACAGGCCTTACAACTACGACCGCCATCAGTGAAATGGGCAGTACAGTTGCTACAAATTGTACAGTCGGTTCAATTCTAGATTCACTCCCTTACACTTCATGTAGGAACTGAAATTTCGATATTCAGAGCTCGATGTTATCACCAAAAAAAAAAATTTACGCTTATCCTTGTATCTAGTAGGAAAGTTCGGAGCCCAGGTTCTACCGCCATCACTCTTCCTTCGTAACGTTACTGTTGAGGGACAACATCCTGTTGGTGGGGGTGGCTATGCGGTAAGATGCCCGCAGCTTGTACACTCTATTGCTAAAAGCTTTCATACAGGATATATGGAAAGGGCGTCTCTGTGGACAGCTTATTTGCTTGAAAGCATTACGACTTTTCCAAGCTCAAGATAGTGTCAAATCGGTCCAGGTCGTTTTGGAATTGTTGATTGTCTCGTGCTCGCTGAATATTCTACAGCAGTTTTGCAAGGAAGCATTCCTGTGGACGCAACTCTGTCACCCTAATATTCTACCTTGCCTTGGCATCAACACGACAGTGCTGGGGGAGAACCGCTTTTGTCTTATCTCACCTTGGATGACCAATGGCAACATCCTCGAGTTCTTGAAGGCTAATCCTGATCATAATAAACTGAGAGCAGTATGCCAATTACATCTGGATATTTCTTGGCACCTCAAGTTTCTCAGGTAGCTGAAATTGCCAGCGGTCTATCGTACCTGCACGATCTCACACCCCAGTTCGTTCATGGAGACCTGAAAGGCGTAAGTATTTCTCTGTTTCTGGTTCTAGTGGCTCTTATGTTGGAGCAGGTCAATATCTTGGTGACTGACGATGGCTGCTGCTGCTTGGCCGATTTTGGGCTAGGTCTCATCGTCGAGTCCCAGACGCTAGCCGGGACATCTTCCTCCTCCATCCGTGGGACTACTCGCTGGCTAGCACCTGAGCTGATAATGCCAGCCGACCCTAAGCTCCGCAATCCGAAGAAGGTAGGGCGCGATGTTTATGCGTTTGCATGCACGGTTCTTGAGGTATCGTCTGTCAGTACCTATCCCCCCAAAACTGACTTGCCACAGATTTTTACAGGGCAGGTACCTTTCCCTGAACACAAGAACGATGCTGCAGTCATTCACGACGTTGTCCGCGGCACCCGCCCAAAGAGACCAAGCGAGATGGAAGCTTCGTTTTGGGACATCTTATGGAATCTGATGCAAAAGTGCTGGGCGGAGGATTCCCATGCACGCCCGTCTGCTAGCGAGATTCTTAAAGCACTCGGTGTCCAGGATAGGCTCGTAAGCCGAGCCTATGCAAATCACCCAACCACTTCAGGCCTAACATTCGGAAGTATTAACCCGAGCTCGTATATCCGTGACGACGCCAGCTATAGTACACTCCCGACCAGTGGGCCGTATTCCCCGTCTGAAAAGAAATCCATTTCTGTGTTAGACCCAGGGAGGCTTGTTCCCAATCGCCGAAATAATCCTTCACGAAGACAGTCAGATCTGCTCCAGCTGTCACTTCAGACTTCAGGGGTGCATGATATCTCCTCCACAGAAAATGTGCCTGATGCCCCGTCTACGAGCTATCAGGGTTCACCGACCTACTACCCGGGTGCCCAATACATGATGCCGCCTAAGCCGCCCCTGTCTGACTCATACCCGAGAGCAGGTCAGTTTTCCATGTCCACCCCCCCTACGTTCTTTCCTGCCTCTCCGGTGCACCAATCACAGTATGCCCCGAATCCGTACCCACATTACTTCCCTCCCAGTGGCTCTACTCCATCTGTGCATCAGAGCCCGTACCCGCTGGAATACTCCACGAACATGCCACGACACCAACCTGATCAATCATCTTACATCCAACCAACGACTTCTTCCCCTGCCCTGCGCCCAATATCACCCGTAAAATCGCCGGCTTCGACCTCCGTTACACCGCAGGATCAAGGACCAAGTCCCGGACGAGCGGACGGTTTTTCATCGAGTAGCGCACCAGCATCAAAACAAGTGCACCGTGCGTATCACCCCAATCCACCTCGCGAATCAGGATGGGACATCTCTACTGATATGATAATCAAAAACAAAGCTGCTCAAGGATCACAAGGACCCGTGCCAGTGCCCACTGAGGTATGTAAACTCAGGTTGCCCAAGTTTTTTTTGATAATCTTGTTACAGGATTTACCTCCTCCATATTATGACCAGTCATATTCTCCTTCCCAACCAGCTGCTTCTCCTGCAACCTCTACAACCTCTGCACTGAGAGCAGGCAACCTTATTGCTGTGAAGCGAGAGCACGGCAATAAAGCCGGTACCTATGTTATTGATCCTATCCCCGAATCTCTACTGCCACCTCTTGATATCGGAGAAACAAGGAAAAACTTGAGCCTGTACTCCGAACACGCTTCTCCTGCAACCTCTACAACCTCTGCACCGAGAGCAGGCAACCTTATTGCTGTGAAACGAGAGCACAGCAATATAGCCGGTACCTATGTTATTGATCCTACAATAGCTATCCCTGAATCTCTACTGCCACCTCTTGATATTGGAGAAACAAGGAAAAACTTGAGCCTGTACTCCGAACATGCTTCTCCTGCAACCTCTACAACCTCTGCACCGAGAGCAGGCAACCTTATTGCTGTGAAACGAGAGCTTGGCAATATAGCCGGTACCTATGTTATTGATCCTACACTAGCTATCCCCGAATCTCTACTGCCACCTCTTGATATTGGAGAAACAAGGAAAAACTTGAGCCTGCACTCTGAACACGCCCCAATTGACGTTGATGTTACCATACTGCCCAAGAACCACGGAAGAAAGGTGACAGTCTCTGTCACATCTTCTCACTGCGCGATCAAGTGTAAAATGGTGTGTTCCTGCATATCTCCTTTATCGCTAGAAACTGAATGGATTTGTTTAAGCACCGCTCTTCAAACTCACCACCGATCTCATTTGAGGGTCGGTGCACCTACGGACCAGTCAAAGTCCTACTACCACGTTCATTCCATGGCCCTGTCAGTGCAAGTACAGTCCACGGAGCCATCAAGGTCTCCGATGCGGTAGCTGCACACCAAACTACTTTGAGCGATATCGACAAGACGATCAAATTTTTTGTTGGTGACGTTTCGCACTACCTCCAGGAGGGAGGTGTGAATTGGGATGGTGATGAGGCGATTGTGGAATCGGATTATGGGATAGTCAAGGTGTATTATGAAGATGAAGTTTATTCTGGCATGGGCAAGCTGGCAAGACGGGCGCTTTCCCCGATATTTCTCCGAAGACACAAAACTCACTCCTCCAGCTAATTTCAATATACCCATATGTGCAGACAATCTCTAAGTTGACTATTTCTATTTTTATCTGTTTTGGCTTATACATGAAAGCCCCTATTGTACAGCCTCAGTCGTTTCCTTTTCATGGCGACTGGGGTATGCCATTTAACTTATTCTACTATTCAATGACTTATTTACTTGTAGTACTGATTTGGTTTGTGTCAGGTATTTAGTCCGACCAGTGGGTAAGCCAACTAAAGGTGGCAAGTATGAGTTCTATATATAATGTTACTGTCACTGTCTTGCATATATAGCTAGACATGCTGGAGATCCTCCATCTAGGTTAGAATGTTTATTATCAGTTTTAACAGAAATAAATTGTGTGCTGCTATTTACTTTGATTTTTTTTGGATGCAAATTAATATATGGCCTAAATATCATATAATATTTAAGACATGTTGGTGTACACTAAATGGACAGTTAGTGCTTTTAATACCTCATCCTTTTTAGCCTTTCGAGTAGACAGTTGACCATGAAACTGATAGATATCTTGAAGATATCCAATGTAATAACTTACTGTGTGCAGGTATATAACATTTTAAAGACATATTATCATCATCTAATATAGAGTTAACAGATACAATTTGGTGTAATATGTATCTTTCATTAGTATCAAATGTATTGGATGTTGATGGTATTATGAATTCTCGAAGCTCAGAACCTGTAAAACCCACCAACACAGTCAAATGTAGCAATAATTGGGCTTGTGGCATGTTCTTTTTCATGAAGAAGAAAAGAAGGTACATGGTATCTGTTTTGTTTATCATTGAAGTAAGAAGCATTTCCAGCAGATTGTAATACTTGCTGTAAAGGAGATATTAGACTGCCAACATGTCTTGTATATAATAATACAAAGAACAAAGAAAGAAAGATGATTTAGACATGCAATTCTGTTCACACAACAGTCTACATAAGTATGCACAATCTGTACCATGTAACGGAGTCAGAATAATGAATATCATATTGTGTAACAAAGGATGTAAGCCATAACACTGATGATTTGCTCTAGGACGTGCAATATATAGCACCATATTGAATTCCTGCTACTATCAGTAGTGGGTTTACGTGTGCCCTATTTTTTAACTTTTTGCAGTAGATTTCAAGATCACGACAAAACCCATTTGGTATACCCGGTTACCAATGTTCTTGATGTTCTTGATGTGACAATATATCATGTTTGTCACCCCTCTTGCTTTTCCCACTGGAGATCTGAAACCTGATTCCTGCATATGATAACATTGAGCCTTGTGCAAGAATAACTGTCCTCTTTGCAACCAAGTGGATTAATCCTCATCTTGTGACCCTGTAACACAAACAGGGGTCTCAACCTGGGCAGCATGTGGAATGTCAATGTGCTCTAAATATACACAAAATAGCGATGAGATTGGAACTAGTTAAGCTACAGATGTAAGCAGATGTAGTGGGCCATGCAGGCATCAGCGGGCCCTAAACATTATTTTATTGGACCGGGAACATTAACAGGGCTGGCAAGGCCCAACACTTGGACTACTATTTGTGCATCTGCCATCACACATGGGCTGGTGAGGCCCCCATAACTGGATTGTGTGTCCACCAAATCACAAGTATAGCAATATAGTTCTGGAGAACTATACCATTTTTTAGGATATAGCTGAAAAGTTGGTTTAATTGATACTTTATGCACAATAATATAAGATAATCACAGGATTACTCAATAGCCATATTCTGAGGAGTACAACACAGTAGAATACTGTGCAAAAGGCAATTGAATAGAGACACATGATAGTTCAACATAAAATGATGTAAGTCACATTACACAGCTACTACAGTCATGTGTATTTTTACTCTTTAATTGACTTCGATGTCATTCAGAATTAAGCATAGTTAATAATATTGATATGAATGGCCTTTGGAGAGGGTTCGATTCCAGGGGGTGCAACAGGAGAGGTGCCGCATGATGATGGAGACACAAAAACCCAACAATGATGGGCTTGTCATTCATGCTGAGCCTACAATATATGCCAAGCCTGTGTAGATGGAACCGACTGCCTTGATATCCTGAAGGGAGAAAAGATATACTACACATAACAGACAAGGTAGCGGGGCAGTCCCCACTGTCTTTGTGAGAGTCACCATGAGCTTTAAGCTCTGAGTTGACAGATTCTAAGTAAGTTAAATACACACTCAACTTAGATTTGAGCATAAACGAACCTGATTCATGTTTAACGGCAGAACTGAGGTTCAGTTGCACACTGGAAAAGCATGTGTTATCATCAGTTCTGATTCTAGGAACACAATAGACATCAGTGATACAGTCCATCAAGTTGTACAATGCAGGACTCCAAAACCGAATCCCATACAGGCATCAGTGTCAGCTGGCGTTTATGGAAATATAAGTAATGCATCATCACTCAAAAGAAAGACGTACCTTGACTATATCTTTGTGCAACTTTAGATCCACATCTTCTATACAACCGGAATCTCCTTGCATATACTCAGGTAACCCCTCAACATGAGATGCTCACATTGACGACAAAGGCGTAACATGACCCTTTGGAGCCTGTACGCTCAGTCCCACTGAATAGCAATGAGATCCTTTTTCAACAACAAGGCTAGCTTGGTCAGAATGTTCGAACATGGTGCCATATCTGTTGTTGGCTATGCGATCTTCTGGACCTAACAATGGTCCCTGAACCTTCAAGAGTTCAGAGGCTACGTCAGCAAAACCTGGCTGCGATCTGCGGATGTGCTGGTCAGGTGGGACAGACAAAAGCATGGACAATGTACTGACTGCAGACCCAAAAACACATAACATCGTTTGAATCGGTATCAGGTGTAGAGCAAGGACACAGAAATACGACATCACCAGGTTCAATTTCGATCAAACCTGTAAAGGCGATGAGAACGAGGCAATTGTTGGCAGAACATGGAGCATACCAAGCCCTTCTAAGGTCTCATCAGGCCCTTGCGGTACTTTAATCTCTCAGTTTACAAAATCATCGTAGGTAGCCATGGCCTTTGGATCATCATCATTATACAGGGCAACCAGGATACGGTTAACAAATTTCAGTGCTTCGACTGTCAGCAATGAATGCAATCCCATGACACTGAATTTAGGAAGACATTGGTGTCTACCCTGGAGTAATAACAGTCGTCTGCCAGGAGCAAACAGAAGGCACTCATATACGTCTGACATGGTAATAGTAAACCAACTGGTATAGCAGAATGAGGGGGGTGTTTGCTGAAACATGGGACTGTATAGGTTACATCAATAATAAAAAAAGGGGCTGTAGTTGCCATGCAGCAAAGATCGTGTTACCCATTTGCAATAACACATGAAACTGCTAAATGTTTCAGCATCCTTTCATATGTCCCATCAGACATTCGCATTAGTGATGTGGTTAGCGGTCGACATCGCATTGGAATAATACATATTGAAGTCGATGTAATGAAACAGAGCCACTGTATGATGTCAATGTCAAGGAATCTGTTTATATTATATCATAAAACAAATTTTGGGAACAGAGATCCTCATACCTTCACGAATAATGATACAAAGGTATTATGCAGAATCGATACTCAACATTGAATGGTCTCTGATAACAGAGACCCATTCACAGTTTGTCAACCAATGTCAGATCACATGATAGAGGAGTAGGAACAGACTACTCGGTCATTAACTAAGAAAATTGCTGTCGAAATATCAGAACAATGACGTACCATGCAAAACTTTTAGAATATATGGTACATCATATCTCTCACAACCCAGCGAGCAGTCAATGTGCTACTCAAGTGGAGTTTGCGGCAACATCAACCACAGTAAACCCTCGCATGTATATTGACAGATATATAGTATACCTCTGCAAGGCCAGTTTAGAAATCAACACAGCAAGCAACCTGAGATCCGTATTATGAGGGAAGCAGGGTTTACGCCAAATCTCCAAGCATGTGTCAAGAGTAGCTGCAAAACTCAAGTGGAGTCTGTGGTGACGTCGCCACAGTGAACCGTCATGAGGAAAACGGTGACACTAGTCGATTAGCAGCATACGAACTGCAATGTTACATACTTTGCAAATATACAGTTATAGATACATACCTTCATAAGTTGTACACCTTTCATTAAGTGACAGCAGCACCACAATGCATTCCACAACACAGTAACAATAATATAAGGATAGCCGCCATATGAAAACGATACAATGATGCATTGAAAGTGAATGCAGAACTCAGGTGGAGCCTGCGGCGACATCACCACAGTGAACCGTTGCAAGTTTCTGGACACAAATATGAGATCAAAAGCTAAGCATACCATTAGCAACAACTAGGGACAGTATGTAGATCGACTTACCTTGACACAGTGATGACCGGAGATGAAGGTGCAGAACTCAGGTGGAGTCTGCAGCGACATCACCACAGTGATCTGTCGCAAGTTTCTGGACAGGAATACGAGATCAAAAGCTAAGCATACATTAATAATAACTAGGCACAGTATATAGATTGACTTACCTTGACACAACAATGAGTGGAGATGAAAGTGCAGAACTCAGGTGGAGTCTGCAGCGACGTCACCACAGGGAACCGTCGCAATTATCTGCACATGAACACTACAACAAAACCAAAAGATACTATTAGTAAGAAGTGGTGTGGAAAATCAGAGTTGTCTATAGGTAGACTAGGGTTCTAAGGTCGGCTCTAGAAGTGGGGTTTTGTATGTAAGATGGGGGAGTTACTCAATGTCCACTTGATGTCGGGTAGCTATAAACAGTAAGCGCATGCTCGGTAGATTTACTTAGCTCAGTAGGGCTCGATGTAAGGCTCAATAAAAGGCTCTTGAAGGCTCGATAGGTTTGCTCAGATGTTCTTGCTCAAAAGTAAAAGGCAGAAAGGTAGATCCATTACCAATACAAATATGAAACTTGTAAATACGAGTGGCCGTGGGGTTATCATAAATAGAATTGACCTTCTGATGAGTTCCCTTCAATTCACTGGCCTCCCACCTGACAATATATGACTAGAAAACGAGTCGTGAGGGTGCTCAAGCCTCCTACACACTTGCCCAGAGTGTGGACTCAATCCAGAAGGGTGGTGCGGTTGTCCTGAATATCCCTCATCATCGGGTCGTATATAAGAAATGGTTAATCTAGAATAAAAAGAGACTAAGTCTGAAATACTGAGATTGGTGTTGGATAAGGATAGAATAGCAATTGGTGGTGATTAGTGGTGTAAGGGGAGAAATAGTTGATATGGTGCTGTCATGTATGTGCACTGGTGTCGATGTACAGAGAGGAGAGTATTGGAAAAATGATGAAAAGGAAGGGAGTCGATCTGTAGGGTCAATGACTCTTCCACAGCGGTCATAGTAGATAGACTGCGACTTACCTTGATACAGTGGTGAGCGGTGATGAGGGTTAAAGATGAGTGACAGGTTGCACGTGACTGCTATCACATCTTTCATTTCCTTATTTGTAACCCAGCAATGTACATAACACCACAAAGCAACACCATTTTCAACACCATGTTATATTCTGTAAGCCTAAGACTACATAAATGAATAACAAGTTAAAGGAAACTAAAACGAAGCAAGATATCAAAAAAAATAATTGAGAAAGCAAGACAACAAAGAACGAAAACAGATATTAAGTTCAGAGAAACCCCAGAGTATCTGGCCGTGTTTGAGGCTCGTTCATAGAACGAGTCTATAAATAGAACTCGTAACTAATACAGTTGTTTCCTTTTCATGGCTGTCAGCAACTGAGTCCCAGTGAGAAATGCCCTGGTGCTATCTGGCACTATCCAACCAAAACTGACCCGAGTGAGAAACTGGCTGGCGCTGGCTGTCCCTGGCTGTCGCAATCTGACACAATCTGGCGGTCGACATTATACACTTCTGAGACACTGGAATTTCATCTCCCTTCCATCCAAAAACAGCTGTCCAGGTTAATTTAATAATTATTTGATGTGTAACCACAGAACTATTGTGATACAAAGTTACATACAGTGACAAATTAGGATGCGAAAAAATGAGCAAAAATTGATGAATTAAGAGCTAAAAAATGAGCATTAGCACAAAATTCAAGACCACCATCATTTTCAGCAGCCTCAAATTGTGTAGTCTGTATTTTGAATGCAGTCATTTGGCATACTACAGCCTTCAAAATGGCTTGTACTGTTGGATGTGTCAAATTTCTATTTTTACAGGGAAGTGAAAAAATTAGCTCAAACTCCATAATGGTGCAGCTTTTGAGTTTTTTTCTTGGCTCTATCATGATCCTCAGCCCAAAAAACCCTTATATGCACCTCTTTCAAGTCCAGAAACATGCTAGGTGTACATGGCCAACAACCAAAAGGTGTAGCTAATAGGTCATGTGACCAAAACCCGCAGCACAGTAAAAAAATCAATTCAGAGTCATTCTTGAGTGCTGAAAAATTCTACACATAGGTTTTTTGATGTTCTCTGTCACATAGAATGCTCAGAAACTTCTATTCATTACATAGAGTGCATTTTTTCACTTCTATATGATTTTCACATCCTAATTTGTCACTGTATGAACATATCAATAGGTTGACATGTATTATTCATGTATGTGTAGCATTACATTGTATACATGTTATAATCTGCATTTGTGGTGTATAATCTGGATAATCCACTACAGACCTTTTATTCTTACAATCAGATATTCCATTTTAAAACGCCACACTTGTTGTGCGAGCCCTCAGCAATCCTCCTGTGATGCAAATTCACCTTCAATTCTAGTAGATGTTTTGTTTTTTTCAGACATGCGAACACTGTGAGGGAGAACATTCACAAAGAATAGAGTGGTCCATGGCAAATTAAGCTGTCGGCATTGAAATCGGACGTTTTTATATCAGATGGTGCAGGTTTTGTTGCATAGTTGGGCATCGACATTGTCCTCAGTATAGGACACTGACAACCTTATGTTAGCAAATGGGTTCTTCAGTAACGTGAAGTTTGGAGGATGCACTCCTTCAGGTGTTGGAATACCTGAAGGATATGCAACAGAGCGCGAGAGACAGATGCCTGGCATTCACCACCGCAGACAGTGTTTACAACAACAAACACTGTCAGAACCAAACACTCTTGCCAGTTACCCTTGACTTGGGGTGTTCAACGCCTCGAGCCATAGTTCTTGGTCATATGGATCTTGCTTAATATACATATGTTTGAATGTAGTGTGGAAGAAGGTAATAATTTTCCAACACTGTGCTGTACATTCTGACTATATTTGTCCCAAGACAGCACTTGCATCAACGGTCAAGAGCTCCAACTGCTCATCCGAAATATGGAGACACAACTCGATGTAAAATGGGCTTTCCTCTTCTTTCTTCTTCAGCCACTCCTCGTCGTACATCACTCTTGGGAGTCCAGGCACAGGCTCAGTCGATTTCTTTCCGTAGCCTCAAATTCGTGGTATGGAAGGCCTTCCTCCAGGTCGTTTGACCACGTTGTCCTGCAATTTGTCAATCATCATGAGATAGTTGGTAATCTGCATTGACCACCAGACACACTCTTTGATTATGAATCGAGCATACTGGGCGCCCTCGATGAGCTGCATGTCATCCTTGTCAGACGACTGTCCGTGAACATCTAATAGCTCAACAATGTGATGGAGATATTCAAACACCGTTTGGTGAGATTTTAGTCGCGAGTCAATCTTTGAAATCTCGATCAACCTCTCTGTTGTCTTTAACCTCCTGTTAAAAATCTGCACAAAGCATCAGTCCTCAGCACAACCATGTTTTCGCACCCAGACGACTCACTCTTGCCTTGCGAGATCTCCCCATTGTCGCAACCTGGGTGCTGTTGCACCTTTCCGCCACTCTTTTTGCCATCTCATTGAATGTCTCCTTCTTGCTATCAACGACACAAAGTTCACCCAGTTTCCATTGCTCTCTTGACTCGCCCAGCTTTCTGGAGAATAGCTGGTACAAGAGCTTGTTGTTAGCGTCAGGAACATGAGACCATAACGCTGTGGTTCTATGAGCCTGGAATTCGTCTATCAGCCTCCTCAGAATTACATCGTTCCAAGATGATTTCTGCCAATCTTGGCCAAAGTATAGCTGATCCGGTTTGCCAACCTGGTCTGTTTCAAATTGTTCAACGACAGTGTTCTCTGCTGCTTCATAGCCCAGGAAGTCTTTGATGGCTGTGACTTTGAATGCTGTTTTCCAAGTATGGCGTACAAGGCGCTGTACACAATTGAGCTCTTTGAGATGGGTTATAATGTGACTTACATCAACCTCTTTACTGTCTTCTTCCGCCATTTCACTCCTTTCCACCTTTTTAATATCCTTCTTACCTCGTCTCAGACGCTTCATTGACGACAGTTTGACTGAGACGTTTAAGGCGGCTGCTACGAGCTGTACAACTTTGGCGTTGGAACCACCCAGATCTGGCTCATTGTCCTTTGGATGCTCAACATCCAGAGGGTTCGATGCAGGTGAACAAAATGACGCAGGCACTTTGAGAGGTGGTAACTTGCTGAGGACTGACTCATTGTTGATGCATTGAAAACGGCTCGGGATGCTCTTCTGCGCACGTTGAGGTGCAGTGCTTGGCGAGGCAGTTACGGATTCGATGGGCGCTGTCACTTGGGCAGTTTTGGATTGACGTGCTCGCAACTCTGATGCAGGCTAGCATAATAAGTTAGTTTTCTGTTTATGCTCAGCATGTGCAACTGACTTTTTCGCTATTATCCTTCAGTTGGCGATTAACTTCGTTGCTATCGTGCTAAAGTACCCATGTCAGCCTTCTACACCTTGCAGGGAGGAAATGTACCAAAGCATGTTCTTTTTCTGAGTTGTGCTTGCTTGGCCCGATCAGGAGTCTCAGCTTTACTTCAGTTGAAGCACTTACGAAAGTCTTTTCCATCATGGCCTTTTGCCAATTAGTGATCAGAGGCGTATACAACTGATACTTACCAAAGTCGCCTTTTCATTTGCCGCCTGCTGAATATGCTGCGACAAGTACGATCAGTCTGGAAAACATTGAATCACACTAGAGACGTACCCATCCCTGCATTTCTGTTTTGAACGATTCAATCTGTGATGTCAGCTGCATGTACTTCTAGCTATGCTCCTCACCAAGGACTTTTCCTTATCTGCATACTGGTTTTGCTACATCACGAATAAGCATGGAAGGTGCAAAAGTCTATATAGCAATGCTCCTCACCAGAGACTTTTCCCTTTCTGTGTATCGATTTTGCTACATGACATGTCAGTGTGTTGAACTGCATGTCGAGGCGTACCATGCCCTCCGTTTGCGTTTTGAAGGTTGTTGTCTGCCTTTCGTCAGCCACAGGACAGCAGAAGTGAAACTGTACCATTTCTTGCATCTTGCCTTGCAGAAATTGCTACTGAATGTCAGTGCCTAGAGTTTTTAGAAGACATAACTCACGTCACAGTGGAGTTTCATTTTTTGCTCCTGCACTGTCCTCAACTCTTGGAGTTTCGTCGAGGATCCACTCACAAATTCCTGTTCATGTAACGCTTTTTCAGCCTTTATTGTTTCTAATGCTGTCTCTTTCTTGTTCAACACAGTTTGCTACAAGGGAGTCTTGGTTAACATTGAAGTTATAGCATCTTGCATCTTGACCTTACCAGCGAGTGGATTGTCTTTATGAAAGTCTCTGCAGCCTCTCTGTCAACTATCATCCCTGACCCATCTTGCATCAACTGTGCGATAGTGTCTTGTTGCTGTTTGATGGTGTTTGTCAATGACTCTCTCTCCGCTGACAGTGTTTTACTGGTTCTGCAGGCCTGCTGAACCTGAATTTGCAATGCTTTGAGGTAGTCGCTCTCTGCATTGTTCTTCTTCTGACATTTGAGCTCGGTATTGTCTATAGTTTGAGCTGGAGGGCGTGGTGTATGCGTCTGTGGATGGGTAGCAGGCTCTGACATTGACGAAGGGTCCTTCATTTGGGGCTGAGTTGCAGTCCTGAAGGGTATCGATGCCTCTTTTACACATTCAACCTTTATCGCAACATGATGAGTCAGACGCCATTGTCTAATTGGTGTCAACAATTAATGTTAATCAGTGCTTCATCAGGAAAAACCCTTTTTAACCTGGATGCCTCAAGGTTGACCTGGATCAACCTATGTCAACCTTGGTCAGTCCCAGGTTTAAGTCTCAATTTTCAGGTCAGCCAGGTCAACCTAAGTCATGTCTAGGTTAGCCCAAGTCAACTCAGGTCAGCCCAGGTCATGTCTAGGTTAGTCCCAGATCAGCTCAGGTTGACTTAGGTTGACTCAGGTTTACTCAAGTTTGCCAGGTTTGCCAGGTCAAAAAGGGTTTTTCCTGATGTTCTTCATTTCTTTAAATTTGTGGATCCACGCGGTCGTGTATTCTTATTGTTTGTGTGTGTGAATCTTCAACCTATGGATGCTGCATTGACCGTCATTCTTCTGTCTTTGATACATCATGGTTGGCATCGGTTCAACACTGTCACCGCACCTGATCCACCACCAAGCCACCAGCTCCTTCCTCTTCACGTGACGGTTCATTGTACAATGAACTGATTGCTGCAACTGTCACCAGCAATACTCCATTCTGAGTAGATCCACTGTCCGAACACACGACGGTTCATTGTGGTGACAGTCGCAGTGATACTCCATTCTGAGTAGATCCACTCTCTGAACACACGAACTCATGAGGTTAACCCACAAAGGCCGTCACTTCCGCTTCTATGGTTGATCACCTGGCAAAAATGAATCTGCTTTCACCTGATAATGAAAAAGTTAGCATTGTTTGTCCAAGTTGGCAAACACTTCCCCATTTGTCAAGTGATCTATTGGACACTATTCTAGATCCAACACAATTGTTATGCTTGATACAAAAGTGGAGGAGGATCTCAAGGAGAATCACTTTTTTGATGAACTTGGTACGTCTCTCCTCACCACAGAGTCCAGACAAGTCTTCACCATCGGTATTCTAGATCAGCGCATTCATAGCAGTGATCCCTGCCCTCCTCATTGGACTTATTGGCGTCCTCCTGCTCCTACTCGACTTGGCATCACTCACAAGATTTATATTATATTACCTGGAAACTGGTTATAACCGCTTGATAAATGCCCAAGATGCAGGGCAGGGATATCCGGCGGCTGTCCATCAAGGTTTCAGGGGTATTATTATATAGCACCACTCAGATAATATATAACTTAGGTCTAGAATACAGGGAATGGCCCACAAACAGAATCTTTTCATATGCTATCCAACATTCTGGCAAGACAGAATATAATATATTTTCCTTAAGCTTTAGGCAGGGACCCACTAGACAGTATATAATATATTTTGCTCAGGCTTTAGGCAAGGGTCTTCCAGACAGAATATAATATTCCACCTAGGCTTTGGGCAAGGGCCCACCAGACAGAATATAATATATTTTGCCCAGGCTTTAGGCAGG
>QLOY01008587.1:0-15078 GCA_003313965.1 Megacollybia marginata
TGTAGTCAAGAATCCGGTTCTTGAGTTGCGAAGACCTGCTTGGTGACTGTGGCCGGCACACAGAGAGAGAGCTAGAGAGAGGGAACAAATCCGATAACAAGGTGGGGTGGGTTCTTATACATGTGTACGGGGAACAAGGGAACAAGAGGAGACATGAAACAAGAGGAGCCTCGATTGCCCCCATTAGGATACTCCAAGCGATACGTTTGGAAATAATACGATCCTATACGATCTTGTCGATATGACGGAGCACAGCTTGGCATCTTTTGTTGAACACGATCCTTACCCCAAAGGTTGCAAAGTCTTGCTTTGAGGGAAGTTGAAGTGACGTTATGTACCTGAGGCCAGGTTCAAGGCACTCGACATAATTGAAGTTTATTCATGATCGGTGCAATCCTGTGCAATCTCTGGAACAATCTAAACACAGCCACTGAGTGCGCAGGGCTGCGCAGGGTACCGGTCATATCTATCATGAAAAACTTGATTGATGTTGATCGACGACAATAGCCACAACTATCGACGTTATCAATCAACTTATCCATCACGCGAAGCATGATACCAACCTTAATTTGCCGGAGATTATTTTATACAATCCAAAGGTCGTCGACACTTCTGTCGTCGTACGTATAAGATGAATCAGAGAATGTTAGAAATTGAATGTCGTCTGAGTCGCCCGACGTCGTATCTAATGCAGATCTGATGTTCCGCACAAGAATGTGTTCAATTCATGGTCATCTTTTAGATGCCAAACATTCGATGTGAGTAAGCAACTTCTCCCAAGCGTGTCAAACCGGGAACAGCGACATCAACCATGGTAGATTGATCATATGGATTCCTAAGTTGATGTCGTCTTCTTCCGAATCTATATGTAGCATCGTAGTCAGACGAATTTCCTCAACATTATCCTTTGAAAGAATCCAGAGCCTTTATGTAGGTGTTGGGAGTAGTAGCATGGAGGGAATATCGCGAGATCTGATTCAATGGAAAAGGAATGGCATCATGAGAAAATGACGCTGTACGATGCAAACGGGGGCCGAACCAGTTCGCACTCATGAAACTGGAACTCTTTCAAGTTGAGTGCTGCTCGAAATATCAATCTTCTGTGGCCACTGTCCAGCCTCGATCAAGGTAGGTGATGCTAAGCTTCGGCAGTCTAGAAATAGCTGGGTGTGTGAATAAGAGAGCGAGGCTCTGCCACTGTGCACAATGAGTAGCTAGTATATGTAGAAAAAGTCAGCCCCACCCGTCGTCGTCAAGACTAAAATGTTACAGGCAGTTTATGGGAGTTAGAGTAGTGAATGGGAGATGTGTCGTAAAGAAGGCAACTGGCGATCTAGATGAACTTGTTCAGATTCGGAGACACGCGAAGGCAACTGCTCTCCAATGGCATACGTGGGTTAAACCCATGTAGTAATCTTCATTTTGGGGCATCTGAAAGGTTTTCTGCTGCCGAACTCACTGTATTCCGCTTTCGGCCGCGGCATCGTATTCTCCGCCGCAACTTCTTCGCATCCACAGGTGGCTGAGCTGCATGAAGGGCTGAGAACTTCATCCGGGTCAGATACCAGCTTTTCGCATCGACCACAAATCCAGAGCTTCGATTGCGAAGATCACATTATTGGCCACACTCCTTGCTTTCGACGCTGTCGTCATAGCTCCAGCAGATGCTGAGTCGCATCTAGATGAATCGTTCTGGTTCACCCTCGAAAAATAATTCATAGTAGAGCGATTGTCGACTAAAATTTTTAGTGTGGCGAACGGTCACATGACAAGTGCCGAGTCCCGGACAATACGCGTTACCGTCACTTGCCCACCTCCCAGATCGTGCCATCGGTTGTGGCCCACATGCCTTTCAGCGAAGGTAGCCCCACGCGCTCTACAAGATGGTATGGCCAAACTCGAGTTCTTCTATTTACAGGAGCGTGTTGTCCATGACGGAGTCGATGGAGCGCCGGAGACCAAACCGGATGCTCATGGTCTTTGTTGACCGTAACGAAAAGGTGGTAAACTGGTCGAGGGCGTGGTGACATGCCAACCTTGGGACGGAATCCTGATTGAGACGCCAAAGGAATATGTTGCTCCACTGGCGAATAACCGTCTCTGAACAGGCTACATCCTCGCCAAAGGGACTCTGCACCTCAGATGCATATACGCGAGGTCCAGAACTGCTGATTACACCCTCGAAGGAGTTGAGGTCAGGTAACATGGGATCATGCTCGAGCTAATGGTCAGAAGCAGAGTACTGTTGATAAGGAGGGTTTGGCGAACTAGGACTCGTACCCGTGCCTTTACCACCTCGTTGAGTGAAGTGGTGAATGGACTGTAGTATGCAGGTTCCGAGCCACTTAGGGGCCATGTAATCTTCAAATACGAAGAAGACTCGAGAGAAGTAGCTGCTTGGTCACCGCGGCTTCAAAGAAAGGCTCGTCAACCAGGAAATTAAAATGCTTCGTAGATATAGGTCGTGACACTCCCGGTTCTGTGCATGGCAACAGCATACTAACAGCATTCGACATATCTCCCGCGCACCGAAACCCCACACATTGTCACCGATGCGGTTTGCATATTTTTAATCTGGGCGTCTTGCAACACCGCTTGTTTAGGTTATATCTCTTGATATTGTACTGTTCGGACCATGAAGGCGTTTGACAGGCCAAGTGAATGGCAGATGGTTGTGAGCCTTTGCCTGAGCAGCTGGTGCTGTCTGAGCGTGCGGGGGCCCGGGGTATGACAATGGTGGAATAAATGGAGAAATTTTAAGGACGAGTCTTACTGTGGCGACAATGGAACGTGTTATAATTAGGCAAGTTGATATAGTCACGTGAACGTTAAGTGCCATTAATATTGAACCAAATCACTTGCAATGTCGTTACGACTGCTAGTTTATGGGTCTTCTTCTTGACACAGGCCTGCAGAGTCGGGTGCACGTGATACCGAGTTTAAAAAGTCATCCTAAATCGCACGTTATCTATCCATCTATCTTCTGTTCACTCACCTTGACTCACTCGAGTCTGACCCTTCAATGGACCAAAAGACTATAGATGCTTTGAAACAAATGTATGAGGCCGAAAGGCACCCGTACCAATATGTCGATACACGTTTGTCTGTCGTAACAGCTGGTCATGTTTGCCGCTACTGCATGAACCAGTTCAAAGATCCTGCTCAGCGCCGTCGATGCTCAGGTTGTTCTCGTGTTTGGTATTGTAAGCGACCATCTTTGATCGTAGGAATTGAACTGATATGTCCAGGCTCAACCGAATGTCAGAGAAAGGATTGGAACTTCTTGCACAAGCAGGAATGTCGCAATTGGAAGAAAGTGGAGAAAATGATTCGAGACGAGGCTCTTCAATGGCAGCCTGCCATGGCAGCCATGCAGCTACATGATCATGTCGGTCATGATCATATTTGTGATCATGTCGATCCACTTCGTATGATACGAGCACTTGCTATCGTAAGTTGCAAACATAATAATATTCACTCCTAATCAACTTCTAGAACCAACGAGTACCACAATTCGCTTCATTGTATGAGAACATTCAAAGAGACAACGAGTGGGTATCTCCACTCCTTCACTTTAATTTCTTATCTGATCGCTCTTCGCGTAGCAATGAAGTCAGATGCGCTTCCTGCTTGATGACTCCCTTTGAGACTGAAACGTATCTCAACTTGACACCGTGCAGTAACTGTGGACTTGCATGGTATTGTTCCCAAGAGTGCGCTGATCGTTTTCCTGAGCCGTTTTTCCACCCACCTGAAACTTGTAAACGGTACCGCGAACAGGCTGCCCTCCAGCATGTTTTGATCGGCTATTCTGTCACAACGCGCGAACCAACCAAAAGCCTTCTATTCATGCTCGAAGATCCTCGAAGTCAATACCAACCCCTCTCATCTCTGCGAGGCTGGGAGGATTATCATCTAATCGATCCATCCCTGGATACTCGTGTAGCAGAGCTTCTACCTACCTATCAGCATTTGCATCCAGACGCTCATCAAGGCCTCCGAGACGTCGCTCTGGAGTCGCTGTCCCTTGCCATGACGGTGCTATCCGCACTTGAGGATACGATCCCTGACTTGGCTACCTGTACCTACTTGTGCATCCACATATTGGGTGCAGCAAGACGAGAAGCTATCTGTCGTCAAGCTATGGAGCAGATCCTTCATATGTTGCCTTCGTTGAAAGACCTCTACGTATTCTTCATCGGACCTAACCTACTCCATCGCGATATACACATCAATTTGGATCACAAAGAATCCGGCAGCAATCTTGCATGTCAGACATGTAGCTCAGCAGGACGAAAGCGCGTAGAGTTTCTCGCACCGCTTCTTTATCACCAGGTGGTAAATGATACGATGAGAGACAACTTTCATCCCCATCTTGTCGTTTTGCCGAATTCTGGATGCAGCGAAGTGGAGATGGACTCGTGGCTTCCCACACTTCATTACCTCCTGGACAATGATTTCCCTATTCTCATGACTGCATACACAGAGATAGAATGTCGCGACGAGGAGAAGTATGTAAAGAAACTAGGTGGCAAGATCGTGAAAGGGCCTGCCTATAACAGGTGGAGAGGGAAAGAGCAGGTCACTCCCATGGATTTTTCTATCGGTCGGCCATGGCTAGATACCGTCGTTGTGGGCTATGCATCACACTGGTGTCTTATTGCACAAGGTCGAGCATAGGTGGTTGACGAATCAAAAAAAAGCTTTCTTGTGATTTTAAACACTGTTGGTCGTGAAGTTTTCTGTATGGCCCTTATTAAAGAATATACCGAGATGGGATTCCGACAAAAGCATTTACAATTCGTATTTCCAAACGAGATGCGTCGAGTCAAACGGCTGTCAGCTTTGCGAGCAACTTCCATTCGTGTCTGACAAACTTGAAGACACATTGGTACTTCAGTTCCTCTTCTCGAGTCTCTTCACAATAATACATGAGATCTGCATGAGATTTTGATGAGAACAAGTCGAACTTCAGGTCTCGGATATGACCGTCGCACGTGATGAACGTGTTGGTTGAGAAAAGTTGAAAGGTAAGGATCGTTCGACCACTTTTAGACCGTATCATGAGTCTCAAGTTTTGGAATTTTCTGCTACGTTCAGGCTGTCCAAACAACTTGTTCACATTTACCTTCAGAATTTGTTTCGCAAGATATTAACATTTGTCTTCAAAAATGAGAACCTTCAAAGTCCCTCTGTTACATGGACTGGTAACCCATGCTGTCCTTTTGACACTCCAACTGGTAACCCATACTGCCCTTTTGACACTCTTGCTCAGCCCGTCCGTCCACGCGGTAACCTCTCAGCTAAATCTCGTGAATCCTCTTATTGGAAACACGGGTCCTTCCCCTAATGACTGTGGAGGAATGATACCCTCTGTATCACCGCCATTCGGCACGACACGATGGGTGGCCCAGACAGCGGAAAACTATGTTTCAAAGCTTCCATACAACTATTCCGATTCTGCGTATATTCATGGCTTCATTGGTACCAGACAGCCAGCCATATGGATGGGAGAAAGCGGGAGTGTTGTCGTCGTTCCCGGTGTTGGCCACGTCAAACCCAAGTTCGAGGACAGAGGCTTACCAAAGGTCAATGAAACGGAGAAGTTTGGAGTCGGGCTCTACTCTGTTCAGCTAGATGCAGGTGATGGCTCTGCCGTTGATGTCGAAATGACTGCAAGTAGGTTTGTAAAGCGCACGTTTCTGTTAATAACCGTGTCTTTTCAGCATCTCACGTTGGATATCTCCGCTTCACCTTTTCTCGCAAAGTCTCCTCTGCTCGGCCATACGTCCTCGTACAGTCCAGTCGCCCCCTTATCCTTTATAGCGTCCCTGCCTTTAATACAAATGGTAACCTCTTAACTGTCTACCCCGACGGACAAGCTACTATCAGCCCCTCCCAACAAGAAATCTGTGGCTACAACACCGAGCGTCAAGATGCCATCATAACGCCCGTCAGCAGCAACTCCTCATCTAACAACTTCAAAGGATACTTCTGTGCTCGGTTCTCCCAGCCCTTTGATGACTTCGGTATCGTCCAAGGATCCAAGGCTGTCCAAAGCAGACAGCTAACAGGAGAAGGCCCAGAACTTGCTTCATACGCCTATTTCGACTATCCTGAGAACAAGAACTCGTTTACAGTCGACCTCCGAATTGGAACATCCTTTATTTCCATCGATCAAGCTAGGAAGAACATTGACGATGATATCAGTCATGATATCGACAGCACTCGAAAAGCAGTCGAAGAGGCTTGGATGGAGAAACTGGGACGAGTCGAGTTGGAAGGAGGTACGAGTGATAACCAGACGGTTTTCATGACTGGCGTGTTCCATGCCCTTCAAGTGAGTGAATACTTCAAAGGCTATCCATTCTTTGACCCTCTTCAGTATCCTTACGAGCAAGACGAATCGGGACACTATTATTCTGCTCATGACAATGCCATTCACGAAGGACAATCCTACACAGGATATTCGATCTGGGTATGCCTCTTTTTCTCTCCTTTAATAGACTACTCAGTATTGTACAGGACACCTTCCGTGCCGAGTGGACCTTTCTCATCCTCATGGCACCCGAACGAATTCCTGCGATGATACAAAGCATGCTTCAAGATTACCAACAAACCGGCTGGTTGCCTATGTGGAAGAACATTGCAGAAACTAATATTATGGTTAGTCTTCAGCGTTTTAATGGCTACTTTACTAGTACTCATCAGGTTGGAACACACGCAGACTCGCAGATTGCTGAAGCAGTACTAAAAGGTATCGAGGGCTTTGATCTCGATCTTGCTTGGGAGGCGGTGTGGAAAGATGCCACGCAAGCGCCTGTGAACGATTCAACGGTGTCGTGAGGGGACTTTTTCTGTAATTCGACTTGTGCTAACTCCTGGAAGATACTTTGACAGAGAAGAAGTACGTTCGATGTATATTTGGTCCCCACGAGACCGTTGATTTACAGGGTGTTGACTACGAAGCTCGAGCGGGTCTATCAAGCGTTTACGCCGAGGAAGGCTGGGTTGCGAACGATTTACATTCCGAGAGCGCCAGCCGAACATTGGACTATGCTTGTGAGCCAGCCAGCTGCTTTATTGAGCCTCTAGACATTCCTTTCAGACGATGACTTTGCCGCTGCCCAGCTTGCTATCGCTCTCAACAAATCACAAGATATTATAGACCTACTATTGAATCGGTCTCTCTCTGCGCCGTTTACACTTTACAACAACAAAACCGGCTTTATGGAAGCCCGGAACGTCGATGGTTCATGGGCAGGCGAAAACGAGGGGTGGACCGAGGGCGATAAATGGGCATACTCTTTTGATGTCGTCCACGATATACCCAGGCTTATTGAAGTGAGGGGTGGAAAGACGAGCTTTGTGCAAAGCCTGGAAGACCACTTCAATGGCGGACATAATGATCATACGAATGAGGTTTGCTTCCTTGACAACAGCTCGGTATGCGCTGATCCAATGGTCTAAGCCTTCGCATCATATACCCTATCTTTATGCATTGGCTGGTGCACCGGCTAGAACCCAAGAACGGGTAAGGGAGATTGCACGAGTCAATTATAACAACACCCCAGGTGG
Source organism: Megacollybia marginata (assembly GCA_003313965.1). Taxonomy (NCBI): domain Eukaryota; kingdom Fungi; phylum Basidiomycota; class Agaricomycetes; order Agaricales; family Porotheleaceae; genus Megacollybia; species Megacollybia marginata. Next base: position 7,579 of record QLOY01008587.1, read on the forward strand.
GCTCTCTGGAGTAAGTCTTTCTATGTCCTGTGATTGTCTCAGACCTTTTGCATTAGAACGAAGACTGCGGACAAATGAGCGCATGGTTCATCTTCAGCGCTATGGGCTTTTATCCCGTCAACCCTGTGTCGGGAGAATACATCGTCGGCTCGTGAGTCTTATCCTTCTCTTCCGAGTTGTTTGAAAACGCTTCTGCTTAGTCCCTTCTTCGACAAGATCACTCTGAACCTACCATCCGTCCCCTCAGACATGAACACCTCTTCGCCCTACTACAACAAACAAACCGAATCATATACTCTCACCGTTTCATCGCCTGGGGCCCCAACCAAAGTCTACGTCAAATCGCTCACCGTCAATGGGAGGTCGATAGATGAACCGATTATCAAACACGAGGACATAAAGTACGGAGGCGATATCATCTTTGAAATGAGTGAGGCAGTGGAACCCTGGGCAGGAGGATTGGGTTCGTTGCAGGTTAGTTATCTGAATGTGGATTTGAGTATGGTTTTGCAAGTCTAATGGGTTGTCCGTTAGGTATCCAATACGGTGGAAGATGGATATAGGCGTGATGAACTGTAATTTTAGGAATTGTCGTTCTGCTTCATGTATCCACAGTTGATTACCAATGGCATTCTTTTATGGTGATGCCGGTTTACTGCTAGCCCTTTCTGCTCCGCTCCGATGGAGCATCAACCTGACCAACCTCAGAGGGGCATGGTCCTGAAGCAAGCAAAGTTTTACAATACGTAAGAAACAATATACATAGCTAGCTACGATGAAACAACGAACTATTGTTGTTTGATGTCTTCGCTGCTGCTGTCTCCCGTCCCTCCATTCTCACCACGCTCGGCAATGTCAGCTGCATAATCGTAAGCACGGAGATGGAGGAACACCGCAGGGAGTGCAACAATGAGTGCTCCAACGATATTTCCGATATATGCTGCGATCAAAGACCTTTTGAAAAGTTTAGTTCTCATGTACTCAGAACAGTGAGAATTGACAAACTTTCTGATGTATGCAGCGGGTGAGAGCTATCATGGTTGCTATCAGTCGAGACAATCACAAATTAAACACCGAAGGAGCTTACCGGTGCTCCGAGCATGATCCCAAGAGGAATAGAATACATATTTGCAACGACTAGAGCACAATTAGATGAATGAAAACCGCATAGACGCCACATACCGTGATCAAACCCACACGCCACGAATATCTAAAGTATCACGCGTGAGACGCCACGATGAGGACACGACTAGAGACACCTTACCCAGATCGGAATCCAAATTGCGAATATCTGAGAAGAGCCGAATGCCGTGCTTAATTTTGGACGTACGGATTTGGACAAGAGCGTACCTTGGAAATAGTTTCCCGAGAACCCGCAGCTTGCTACGTTTGTAATGTCAGCAAAGGCCGGTAAAGACGTAGGACGGTCACCGACCCAGACTGCTACACACACTAGCCAGTTACAGCCAATTCCTCGCAGGAAGATTTGATGCCATTGAGGTTCGGCTGCTTTTTTTCTGATGGACTGGTCAAACCCTAATAGAAGCGAGCCAATCAGCTTACATGGCAGTAGAAGTGATATAATCGAGGTACGGCTCAGTGTCAACAATGCCACTGTCTAGGTAACTTGAATAACATGTCGGGGATGATAAGAAAGCCGACTCACATCTTACAAGCAACGCAGCGAATGCAAGACTCCCAACAAGATTTCCAAATGTCACTATCGGAGGTGTTAGTGCTTGCGCAGAAATGACCGGAGAAACCGACCGATGATCCAATTCACTAAAAGGTATTTTTGTCAAACCTTCACATTCACGTAACTGAGAACGTTGCTCACCAGGAAGACCCCACCATGGGACGGCACGCTTCATCACAGCAATTGGGAAAACCTGCCGCGTACTATAGCATCGTAAAGACCGGAGGAATAGGTCGCGTACCATCATGTTACTTGTCAACAGTTCTTGTCCTTGCAACACTATCCTAAATGAAATTCAACTTGGGGTCTGAATGAAATGGCTGGTAACGTACATCACCAAACCCACTGGGAAGACAATACCCCCTAGAATTTTGACAATTCCTGGGTTGGAATCCGTAAGACCAGGTGCACCGCCAGAGATGACCTCCGATAAGAGACCACCGAAGGACAACATGGCACCTGCAAGGACCTACACATGATGAGGGTCGAACTGGTAATTAAGACCGCTATTGTCGACGTACAGCTTTGAAAAAGACGTTTTCATACCGATCTCTGTGCTTGGCTACTCCGGCATGGACCATATAGACTGCTACTTCGTTTGGCTTCAAAGTGCTTTGGGTTTCCATGGTGGGCGGTCTGAACAAAAGGAACCCAGACCAAATTGCTTATATATATATATGGGTGCCTAATAAAGTAGCTGCTCGGGCGTCCCATGTTTCGGCTAGCAGACCGTAAACGTGTCATGTGAAACTGGTGGAAGATGGAGACTATTATTGGCTATTAATAGTATTATAGTTGCGAGCGGCGTTCTTTTTTAATAGCCAAATACACGAATGTGGAAAAATCAGAGATGCAAAGTGCTGTCTGTCACCTAGACGTATAGACGCGTTCAAGAAGCAAACCATTGCGAGTTCAGTTAACAGTTTACCGAAACCATGTGAAGGTGTCTCACTTCCCCGCGGGGTCAACGTCAACCTGAAACTGTTCCTCCCTCTGCTCAGTGCACCGTCGTAAGTTACCAAACGGGCATCGGGCATAGTTATTGTGAATATGTGTAATTGAAAAATACTAGTAGCCGGATCATACCGATGCTAGCTGACAGAAGGTTTTGTGCGTTTTCCAGTCTGCCAATTGACAATCTTTGCTGCAATATGCAGCTACTTTGCAGCGACCGCACTTGAGCAACTTTGACGACTTGCCACACGAGTGACATTTCTCGTCGTCACGTAGACGGTCTTCCATCTGTCCACAAACCTTCTTAATCCTTTCGATCTTATCCAGGTACGATACCGCGAAAAGAGGACAGATAGCAACTCTGGTCATAAAGGAAGAAACGTCCTTCCATGGCCCATTGTTGGACAGCTGTCCTAGATTGCGACCCTCGCCACAACTACACAAGACGTGCCCTTCGGGTACGTTCCTTGGTACACCTGAACGAACATATTCGCAAGTAGCACGGTGACTCCAGCCCACTCTGCAGCGTTCAGCAAAGGCTGGAAAAAGGTATTTCCAAGCCAAAACTTCCTTCCCCGACGTGACAATCTGCATGGGACCGAAGTTGGCGAATCTTTGTCCGTATCTTTCCACCAAATCCGTTGTCAAGACGAGTACACCAGCGTCCGCAACCAAAGTATGCGACGCAACATCGAGTCGTATACAGCTGATGAAGATAAGAGCCCATATTCCACCACCAGCCGGGTCGGTGAGAGCAAACAATTCATGTTTCTCACATGCACGGTTGAATAGAGCGTGAATGGTGTCCTTCACATTGACAAGCACATCTATGTCAGACTTACGTTCCCTAAGTTGCCACTCGCGATCTGAAAAAGCCAGCGAAACGAGCGGATTGACGACATCGTTGCGAATGGTGCCTAGTTCTTTGATTGATGGAAAGAGGTCAAGATTCACCCGATGTAGGTTAAGCAGGACTGGAGTATGGTTGCTGCTCAAATGTACGGGGGCGCGACAGGGAGCAAGATTTCCTTCATTAGGTGGTGGCCAGTGGATTGGAGCAATGACCTTGGTATTATAAGCATAATCCTCCGTGAATCTTTGACTGACCTCGACAAATCCAGATGTTCTAGCTATTCGCAGCTTCACGCGGCCGTTGTCGATCGGAGCTGGGTAGAGAACCGTGGCGCAAACCCCGGATCCGATTTGGAGACTGACAGAGCAAGGCGATGTCTGGTTTGACTGTATAGCCGTGGCCCGGTTTGATAATGCTTCGCGGTTAGTACCATTTGACGCGTCCCACTTTCTCTTCAGGGTCCAAGTGCCGCTAGTGGTGTCAACAAAAACCGGAGGATGCTGTTTACTTGATGGAGAGGGAGCAACGGAATGCATAGTTTCAAGTTCAGCGGGAAAGTGGGGGCGACTCGATACAACGTGCACGAAATTACGATCAAACAAACTGGCGGTGAAAAGAGCTAGTCTTGGACCCAGTTCACAAAGAAGCGTGCGAATCGATGCTGGGGTAGCAGCTACATTAAGAGTGACGTTAGCTCTTCCAGGTAGAGCCAAATTGAAGGCCGGAACCCACGCGGAGATGATCAGCGGAGACCGACCGTTGAATCCAGTCGAATCTTCGTTGATCATAACTGTCGCATTTTCACCAGTCCCATGCAACATAAAGGTACCGAAAGTGATGTTGATGGAGGAAAAGATATTGTGAAAAGTAGACACATACAAACTCAGCTCCAGTATAGGCGTTCCAAGCCTATCGGCAGCATGTAAAGCCTCCAATACTTGAATCTTCTCTCGTGGAACAAGGAACACCAAGCAAACTACAGGAGGGATAGTATTCCATTGTTGATAAATCTTTGCCTTGCCAATCCCACTGGTGACAGAACTTGGGTCTTCAATTCGGAGAGCATCAACGCAGTATATGCCGCGGATAAAGAGCTGGCAGCAAAGCTCTTGGTAGTAGTTGGAATTCAAAATCAAGCTTCGATCGATACCAAGAAGATCGTATAAATGTTCCATCATGGTCTGCCAATCGACGATAACTCTAGACTTGACTAGACCGAGTAGAGCAGCGAATGTGCAGCGGTTGTAGTGAAGGAATCCTTGGAGACTGGTCCGGGCTGCCTGGGGGGCAGTCAGAGCCTGCATTTTGAGCCCGACGTCCTCCATCTCCTTGAACATGTTATAATAAATATCGAACAGGATCTTTGCTAATTGTGCTGGCTCAAACGAGGGGATTGGAAGCGGATCAAGGCATTCGGCACCGACGACGGTGGGAGAGCGCCACAAAGTACGCTCATGAAATTGATACGTGGGTTGCAGAATCAGTTCGTGCACGTTTGAAGATGAGGTGAAATTTGTTAAGCATGCCGATGGTATAATACCAAAGAGTAGCGAGATTGTCGGTATGCTTGCGCAAAGCTGTTGTTGAAGACCAGTGACAGGATCATCAGTACCGTTTTGCGCGAGTAAGCCTTCAGTGTACAAACACGACAAGCTTTGCCGGAGGAGGGGTGACGCTGCTATCAAGACGTTTAAGAGTCCGATATGATCGAGGATGTTGGATGTGTCGATTACATCAAATCGGGACGGAGCACGACTATTAGCGTATTCGCCCCCGTCCAAGACCAGTAGGGTTCCACACCAAGCAGAGGTATAAAGATACGAATTGCAAGATATCGTCTGGGCATCACGTAGGGCGTGGCAAAAGGCAATAGCGTCTCCAGCGAATACTCGCAGACGGACGGAATCCGCTTTGACGGCTACCCTGAACGCTGCACACCATTGACGGAACTGCGTCATAGCTACATTGATAAGATCCGCCTCGGTCACTTTTTTGGGAGACGATGCATGGGCATAGGCTTCCGCGAGGTGAAACCCGCCCAAGGGATCTGTCCCATAATGAACACACCAGCCTTCACCGACAAGCGAATAAAAAAAGGTAGGGTTTGGCAAGACGGCTCTTGAAAGGTCACCGTGTTTTCGGAATACCGTTCCCGTCTTCCAGTAATTGGAGAAATGTTGTTCCAATGCGAGAGCAGCAGATGGGGAGAAGATGCCGGCTGAGCGGCTGGTCGAGAAGTTCAGGTTGATTTGCTGCTTAGAATGATGCATGCGACGGTAGTCCTCGAGCATACGCTCAGCATTCCCAGCGTCACTCAGACGCTCGGAATCTGCATAAAAGGACCAATACTGATGCAATTTCAGTAGTGTGTTCTGGCTGCACATAAAAAGAAAGTTGGAGTAAGGTGATGCTTTCCACGCATCAAGATTTTTCGACATGTCAGCTAGACATTTGCTTTGCGAGCGAAGTACAGATATGGTGTCCTCGTCGATCTTAAAATGGTAGAAAATATTCCAGAGGTGCTGTTCCTTGTGTCCGTCCATGATAAGAGTAAAGATCAAAATATTCCTCGCTACAGGATGAGGGCCAGGAACTTGAAAAATCTGCGGTACCCACCTAAAACTCCGGGCTCCTGATCGCAGCATGTGAAATCTAACAGACGCCGTTCTATGGAGTGAATAAGCGTTTCGTCTTTGAGTGGCAGATCTGCGTCCTTACCAGCCCGGGTGGTATCCGCACAGATAGTATACAATATATTGCGAAGATCTCCGCAGCCAAGCAGAAGAATGTTGGCTGGGTCGTCCGGGGAGATGTCTCGAGTAAGACATACCGCAGAGGTATTTCCTATGGGATAGAAGTATGTTTTCCTGGGCCACAGTACGGGATGCGACATTTGAGTTCAAGGTTGAAAGTCAAGGTCGCCGCATTCCAATCGACCATTTATGCTTGCAGAAGCTTTGCTCGCTGCCGACATTCATGCAGATTGTCCTGTTCCATGTTAGGCAAAAATCGCCTAAGATGGAAGACAGGGTTTACACGAGTATATGCGCATGGCAATATGCCGCAATAGTTACGAATTCGGACGCGTGCTGGAGACCTCGCGATGTCAGAGTGGAAGCCAGGTGGAAGATTGACCATGGCTACTAGCGGCGCAAGCATCTTACAAGTGGCATGCACCTACAAGGCCACAGTAGACGCCGAAACTGAATAACTCGTGACGCCAGCAAGTGGCAGGGCCCGCTACCTAACAGCTCACACCTTTACAAAGTTAACCTAATGTCACATTGAAATAGACTGTCAGACTTGGCTATCTACAACTCCTGACTTACCCTATGATCGTCCGTCCGTCAGAATGGGCAGTTGACTATGTAGAGACTGATAACCACATCCGGCAACGCTTCAAGTAAACCTCTAAGTACATCCATCTGTACCAGCCCTATCCTATGTATGACATAGACCGTGACCGTCAATTGACTATATATACAGACTCTAGCAATGCTTCGAATAAGCCTCTACATCCATCTGTACCAGCCCTAGGGCCTAATGTGCGACGGGCGATTGAAATAGACCGTCAGAATCGGCTACAGGCTGATAACCAAGTCCGGCAAAGCTTCAAAGGCAAACATTTGACCAGATTTGTCGGAACCGTGAACAAGAACGGGGCATGAGCAAACAGAAGGTTCGAGGATGAGCTGACAGCTAGTGTAGGATCTAAAATAGCATAGGCTGCGATGCCGTTGATATGGCGGTTGATATGGATGTCATAGATGTCAACTTCGGAATATGCTGGCCATTGTAAACGAAGGGAACGAGTGAAAGGAGAGAAAGAAACGAGGAAAAAGGGGGCAGTCAGTCAGAGAACGAAAATGGGTTAGGGGGCTGCCAAAATCTTTCCCAGGGACCCCGATTCAAATCTACTGCAAAACGCGAAAAATTGGATGACTTTCCGTAGCTCGGCTAATCCTTGATTTTAGACCTAAACAGTGTAAGCGAGATG
>QLOY01008588.1:0-16938 GCA_003313965.1 Megacollybia marginata
CTCGCATTCATCTCGTCCGTGCAATACACCAAATATATTGCTTTAACCCACCCTCCTCTCCCTTCTATCACGCTGGGGTCTCAGTCACACTCCGAGCCTCAGAACTTTCCCGGCGTCTGAACTCGGTGGAGTTGAAACAGTTATATGACTCACTTTCAACTTCGAGTTCAATGGCAACACTTTCATATAATATCAATGATTTCAAACGGATACCTTATCATCTCCAGAAACCCCCAATGTGAGAGAATTTTGCAACAAGGGTAGGATCAGTGAGACAAAGATGGATGGATTTGATGTCTTCCTCATGTTGACCATAGTGGTCAGTAATTTTGTTATGTACTACCTGTTGGCAAATCAGACACCAATATCTATACTTTATGTTAGCTCGTGCTGGCCTGAAAAAGTATGCATATGTTTCCACTTTGTGTTTAGAAAATGGGTTTGCTCCTGGGCCATCTTGGTCATTATTGTGATTCTTCTCTGTCACAAGAGCGCTGAATGGCGTAAAGTGCATCACTGTATTGTTGAACATATGATCCGTGCATTCATAGGTGTCGCTAGTGAACCAGCAATTTGGAGCAGGACAGATATGTGTATCTCTCCGTTTATGGAAGATTACTTGTATATTGGGATCAGCAGTGGGGAGGATGAGAGTAAGCTCAGATGGTCCTCATGATGCATTTCAACCTGGTGGGTTGGCATATGTTTGTCACAAACCAGACACACAAAGATTTTTTCGTTGCATAGAGAGGACTTGACATGAGGGGTCGTGAAGGAAGAGGGACCACTGTGATTGGAGATGTTTCACAACCATAGGGGAGATAACAGGGTTGCAGGTGCAGATGCAGGAGGAGCTCTGAGAGTGGGCTGATCCATTGTAAAGCTTATTGACACATCCCGGTGAGCAATGCTACCTGGCTAGAGCACTAAACAATGTAGACAGCAAAGATATCAATTTGCATACACATTGAGAGGGACAGAAACTGATAATACAATGATAGATGAGACAATCTCTTTGAAAAAGGAGATATCTATGGGTCGGTAACAATAAGATCACTTGGAGAAGAAAGTTGGACAGTGGCATACATGGACACAAATTGAATATGGTGAGGAATATCATTAGATGAGGTTGTGCACTCGATCTAATGCCTCTGATGTTGCATTGGTTGTACAATGCACTGCCGTATTGTTTGTGTCTGACATAAGGGCCTGTGATGTGCAATCAGTGTCATTGGCATAAAAAAGCAAATACCTCCAGGGGTGAAACATGTGCTAAAACAGCTTGAGATTTGCAAACTTGCAAATACAACAAGACAACCATCATGTTCACTAAGCTGGTATGCTTGTCCTCTTGTGCCAATGTGCATTTGAGAGCTCGAGGGTCTTGGTAACAATATAGCAACGGACCCAAATATGCCTTTATGACCAGGTCAACCGCACTGTTGTATAAGGTTCAACATGCATTGTGGGTCTCAGATAATGCTGTAGGCAATGTTTGGTATGTCTAACCCTTCCCCTGCTCCTTGCATACCTACAAAGGGGTGTTGAGCCAACTTTAAGTTTCTTGTCCTGATTTTGCACTGGATTGTCATCAATTTTTGACATGTACAATCCTATTCCTAGGTGCTGAGAGCACTTCCACATCTCATTTGGTGTGACAGTAGATAATCCCCTGTTCTTTGACTTAGGTGGATCTCATAAGTCTTTTAATCTCAATCACAACATCCTCCAAAAGGTTGCCTTGTTTAACTTGTTGGAGCCTGTATCTGATGTTCACTCATGTTGATGCCTTTTCAATAACCCTGAGACTGTTGATGGGAATGTCCATTGAAGAGCAGAGATCTGGTATACTGCATGGATAGAGTGTAGCAGTCAAAAATGTAAAGGGTACACCAGTACAGGTCAATAGCTTCAGTCATTTCTAAAATCCTGATCAATGATGATGTGGTGCACTTCATCTAGGATGACACAGTCCAGGTTTGCTACTTTGAGCAACAAATCAACAAGAGAATTTGTTACATGTTCGACCAGAATGATCAACAATTGCAAGTCATCATCGAAAAGGACAGTGTGATCTGAGGTACTGTTCCAGATTGCGAATTTCAAAGTAGAGATTTGCACAGCTCTGTTTTGCATGTCGTTGCTTAGAGCAACAAGAGGTGAGAGGTACACAACGAGCTTCTTGGGATGAAGGAGATGTATTCTGAGAAATGCGATTGACTTTCCCTCTCCTGTTGCTAGCTTGGCAAGAATGTGTTCCTAACCAAGAGATGCTTGAATGAGTTGTGCCTGCTCCAGTGATTTGGCCACTTTAGTGGATTGTGGGACTGCAGAACAAAACAGCTGGAATCTATTGAATGAGGGAGTGCTCAGTGGAGAGATTGCAGAGCATCTGCTGCACCATCTCTGCAATTAAGATGTTTAACATCATTGACAGACAACTACTTGCTCATTAGATACAACTTCCTTCTTGGTTATCTCACCTGGGGGGGTGTCCTTATGGAACGAAGCTGGAACCCCATCAGCGATGGCAATGGTGAACAGGTGCTATATTTCATTAACAGCATCATCAGTTTAGCTTTCAGATATGGCAAAAACAGTGCTGTTTTTGTAAATTTACTCCTCATCATGTGATTGCCTGCATACAAAGCCAGAATCTTGCTTCTCACCACCATAGTTGCGATATATCCAGCAGCTGCACATCTACACAACATATGTTTTTCTGCAATCTGGCAAGACCATGGTGTCCTTCGATTTTTTGCATATCCTTGGTGAATGCTAAGGCCTATGTGTCAGTTTCAAAGCTGCGTCTCGATACACTTCACCAGCAAAGACTTTGTTCAGACAACAGTGACCTGCAAACCATTCACAAGATGTTTGGGCACAGTGATGGGGTTGCACGTATCCATTATGCTCAAACCAAGATAGATGGTCTGGAGCATCTAAGATCCAGCAGCTGTTCAATCTCATCAGAGCCTCAGTGTTAAGTTACACCAGATGCTTAGCATGGCTCACCCTGCCTATAAGATGATATTGGTGAGGTTTACCTCAAGTCTTCATGTCGTCTAATGGAAAAAAGAAACCAGATGAAATGCCAATCTCTGCAATTCTAAACCAGCTGACACATGCAAAACATGATGTCAGCACAGCAAAGCACCAAAGCCTCTCATTCTGACATTGTAGACCTTATCAACCAGCACATCCGACAGGCACTATCAGAGCAAGGATCTTCCCTCCTTCTAGAATTCAAAAAAGAGCTTTGGCTTCTGAAAGAAAAGCCCTCTTCCAAAGACTTGCCTGTTGTTTCACAGTCACAACTGTACCCACCCAACCTTCCTGACTTGTATTTATGTGTTCGATGATATCTTGGTAGAGACATCCATCAAACACCACACCCATCTGTTTCTCCACTATTAGAATGAGTTCTTGCATGCTGTGAACATGGTTGTCAATTATTGGGTGCCCATCAATACTGAGCATGGTTTTTTCAAGGTTCCAATCCAAGTAGGGGAAATGCTCCTCTTTTTTGGACAACTTGAAATGCCTCCTTCCTCTTCTCTCTCAATCTTTGTCTGAGACCCTGAGAGTGCAGTGACCCAGCATCTGGCTAAATGATAATGTTCTGCCACTCCCTCCAATGACAAGGGTACATTGTCCACATCTCTGACACTGAAAGTTATACACAGACAGCCATCCTAAGAAAATGGCAGAGAAAGAGTCATGATATGAGAATTTGTTTTCCAATCCTCAACCAAGAGACTGTCCAAGCAAATACTTACACATACACTGTCCATTGTGTTTTGGTGGAAAAATGTCACCTATATTACAATCAGGGTAAGTGTTCCTAAGATATATTCAAATGTTAATGATGTTTTCCAGTGCCCATAGCTTGATGCCTGTTTCCAACATAAACATAATAACCAGATGTGATCCACTTCATGAACATCACTGGTCATTGTTGCACTTGTTGAACAAATGGAGACCCTTGGTCAGTACTTGATGCATGTAATGATTCATTCACTGCAGCTGATGAATCATAAGAAAAAGCTAGTACAAAGTTCTTTGATGTGACTGGGTTAATGGCTTTGATATGTCACCATGACTGAGTGCTTTGGATGGTCAACATGAAGTCTGCAGGAGAGAAACAAGCATACATGCTGGCCCTTATCAAGTAATCTAAATGGATTTGAATGTCCCAGACAGCTCTGATGAGTGGCCCACTTGAGTTGTGACTGGGCCGGTTCCTGCTGCTCTTGGTGTGATGTGACAATGTCACTTCCCCTCAAGTGGGGCATAAATGATCACACATGATCTTTCCACTCTTTGTACCACTCCACACCACACCTGTATTGACTTTGCTTGCTATCACAACAATTGTCCTTCCTGTGGTCATTTGTATGTAAATACTCTCTTGGCTCTTTCAAACTCAATTCTTAGTAGCTATGTCATCTTCATTCCAGCAACAGTTGCCACAGTAAGGTGATGCAACAGGATACCTCATAATGGGCTCGCTTCACACACTCGCATAGCTTTGATGATTATTGCAAGAGTATGTTGGGAAAGGCATGTTGAGAATGGGAGATTGTTTCATTTTATTGATTATTGTCAAATTTTATGTTTTTAAGCCATAATATTGATCTGGATTACTTTTGCATCATTGGTTTGATTTATTTTCATCATTCTTATCATGCTTTGTTGTGTTATTATGCCAGGTCTTCCATTCCCACTTGTATGCAATGCAAGGCAACATTTGCATCTTGTCTCCACTATATCATCCTTGGTTGAGATTGAATTAGAACTGGTTTTGGGCACATTGACTTTACCCAAGTTGTCTCTCTGTTGAATCCACTTGCCTCCACCTTACCCTCTATTCAATCTGATTCAACTGCATACACTAGCCACAAACCAATTAGAGCATTGTCACCCCCCATAATACAAAAGCTCTCTGAGCTTCATTCAAAAAAAGTCCCCATGATGTGTTGATCTTTGATAGGCTCCCTCAAAGGTCTTTTCAATGAGAGTAAGGTTCAATGCTTTGCATCCACTGCTTCAGCAAGTAAGATTGACTTATGGTTTATGTGCCCACTTAATATATATGATGTGATTGGCCAGAGCACAGATAGCATGGCAGCAGCAGACAATCAACAAAAGGTGAACACCACTACTATGGCTTTTTCACCAGCATGCTCTATCCCCAAGGTTAAACACTATGTGACATCCACAAGCCACCCCTGACACAAAGTCCTTCACCAAAAGCATAGACTTGTTATCTATGCCTGTTGACAGAGGAACTAGCCCCAATTCTTCATATTGGAAGTCAAAGACAATTCTACAACCTACTCCAAGCCAACAAGCAAATATGAGATCAACTCATTGCAATCACAAAAGATGGTTGATGCCCAGTTCCACAGGCAGTTGGTGTCAGGCATCCACTAGAACCACATCTTACATAATATAACCTGCTGCCTTTGGGGACTCCATCATGAACCTAGCACACCTCCAGGAACCAAATGAAGACAATGTGAAAATAGGAGATAGGAATAAGCCAAGATATAGTGAAAATAAAATGGAAAATGAATATGAATACGAGATGAAATGAAAAAGATAAGAAAAAGAAACTAAGGGGTAAATTCTGTTCATAACAGTTGGTGGGAGTGCCTTAGGTCTCCGATTTATACTATACACTTGAAGAGCTCAGGAGAAACTGTATCTCCATCAGGAAAAACCCTTTTTGACCTGGCAAACCTGGCAAACTTGAGTAAACCTGAGTCAACCTAAGTCAACCTGAGCTGATCTGGGACTAACCTAGACATGACCTGGGCTGACCTGAGTTGACTTGGGCTAACCTAGACATGACTTAGGTTGACCTGGCTGACCTGAAAATTGAGACTTAAACCTGGGACTGACCAAGGTTGACATAGGTTGATCCAGGTCAACCTTGAGGCATCCAGGTTAAAAAGGGTTTTTCCTGATGCCTCCTAGGAGAACTGCCTGACCTTCAGAAAAGGGATAAAACTGTGATTTACACCAAGCTGAAGGTATCTGTTCTTTTGTTACCCTGACCTCATATGCCAACCAGTCATGATCTACCAACTGAGCCAAAAGGCTACTATGTCAGAACACTCTGACAAGCTGGTTGGGACTGATCCAGGTTACATGCATGTAGCACCTCAGAGATAAGAACATCCATGATGCCAGTATTTGCCAGCTGGGGTAGTCTTTGTTTTGCAGCTGAAACAGTTCAGATGTTAAGGAAGTAAGGAAAATTGATTCAAGATAGGACTTGATTATTGTCCTGTAAAAAAAATGTTATCCTACAATGAACCAATTCTTCTATTTTATGATTTGCTTTGTGGACTTGTTGCTTTAGGAAGACTTAGCTTACTACCATCATGACTGCACCCCAGACATTATAAACATGCAACTGAAGGTAAACTAAAAACTACAACATTTATCGATATATGCTCTATGCTGAATGCATGTTCAACACAACTTCTCAGCTGCTAAGTTTGGGACATGATATTTACCATCATTATTTTCAGTTCATGGTTCCTATGGCCCTAACTCTTGTTGTCAATATGAGATACTTAAAGGTATCATTGGAGGTCCTTCTATACAGTAGGTTTTCGACTTTTCAGATGATGAAGATATAATCAATCATGTTACAGGTCTTTGGTAGTGAACTCAATTGATGCACTCCAAAATCCATATCTAATATATGAGAATATGGCCTGCATGAAATGATGGATTGGCTATACAGGCCCAATTGCAGCAGCCAGGGACTGCACAAAAATCTTATTCAAATAATTTTGGGAGCCATATATTGGAAACCACCTTTGAGTTACATGAATGCAAGGTTGTGTTAAAACAAGTGTAGGGAGCTAAGTTTATACAAGCACACAGATCAATGCTAGATGCTTAAACTTTTCTGCTGCTACAGAAATGTCAGCCCAGACTCTCCTGTCCCATTATCAATATTGACCTATACAAGATGCCAAAACTCATTTCTGATGATTCAAGATGTACAAGATGTTGATAAACAGGATGATGGAGCTGCTTGTCACTCATCACATGGCATCACTGCGGTTCTGGGAAGGATTATCCTGGATATGAAGGTCTTGCTGTGTACTTGTTTATATTTGGTATGCTTCTACAGGGACTTTGTTTGATGTATGGTTGAACCCTCAGCTTTCTGTGGCAGACCAAGTGATTACAGCTGCATGAGCCCATTTTTTCCTATATTTCTGGTGATCTCATGTCAAGTACATGGCTGACAAGTTTCCCAACCTGACATGATCATTCATTTAACCAGTGGGTTTCTATATATTCAACTGATTATATAACTCTCTCACCTTGATTGGCTTACACTATTACCCCATCCACCTATTTTGTCCATGGCTTCTTGGTACTGACTTTGTCAAGCATTTTTTTGGCCTTGCTCATCAACTCCTGCCTAACCTTTATATATGCTGAGTTGATCAAAATGGTTCAGCATATCATGTATCATTAACAAATCATGCTAACAGGTACAATGAACTTCATGTGTTGGATGGGAGACAGCATATGACACTTCCTCATCTGTTGGCTTTAGCAGATTTTTATTTCCCCCATTGCTAGCATACTATTCTCATCAGGATGAAAAATAACAATTGAGAGACTTGCTGGTATAATGCACCAATTCAACCCTGATGTTAGTGGAGGGCCAGAGATTGACAGCAACCATCAAGACTTACCAATGTAATGTACCCACCAGATGTAAGTCAACAAGGAGAGACTGCAAGGAATGCTTTCTCAGCTTGCTCATCTGACTCAAAAGATTGTTTTCGAGCTGGATGATGAGAGGATCCTCTTCAGCCATATCATATTCTCAGGTGAGGTGTTTTGTTGGAGTCCCAAGCCTTCAGGTATGATCTCAAGATCATGATAATCACAATGATTGAGTTTGAAGGCTTTGAGAACCATCTTGGCAAACAAGAAGAGGCATTCGGATATAGCCTTTCTTTCAAGGTTTTATAGGACCAGTGAACAATATGGCCAACATATCAACAAGGTCTTCACAAGGAGGGCAGTGCCTGATATATTTGCTGCACTGGTGATTCAAATGCCATCACATATGATACCATCTTGTGCATACCAGATGAAACACAAACAAAGCAAGTGTTGGATTGTACTTTTGCAATCAATCAATAAAGTGGAGTGAAGAAAGTTACATCTCCTAGCCAGAGTCCATTAGCTAAAGCATTCAAAGGTATATTGCCCTTCAAGATAGATAACCAGCATGCTTCGCATATCTTGTTAGGACCATGGTCTTCAGGCTGCTGTCTTTGCTGATGTGTCACACCAGGGATTTCAAGCACACAAAGCAGGTTTTTCACCTTTGATAATGGCCATAGCTTCTTCAGAGTAGTAAGTTAACCACATATAGCACAGCCACTTTTAAAAGTACAGAAGTCACACACATACAAGCCTGTAGTTTTTTTTGATGATACAGAAGGGAGTAGGAATGTGTTTGCTGATTTTGCAGACTTTTTCTGAGCATACAACTTCCTTGCCTGCACTCACTTTGTAAGCTAGTCATGGAAGCTAGTCATTTCTTAGCTACACTGCAAGCATTTTTTTCACATTTTAAGCTCCCTTTCAATGGAGAAGACACTTATATATCCTGTACAGTTTGTACATGAATAATCAGAAGTAAAAGCCTCAAGTACATAGAAATATCATGGATTTGCGCAATCTTCTTCATGGAGACAATGGAAAGCTCTTGCAATGTGTCTACCTTGGCTACTGTTGGATTTCTCCTCCCTCTAGTCACAGTTGCACATTGAGCAGTCCACATCATATCTAACTCACCAGTCTCTTGGCACTGTCTTCCCCTATTGTGCTTACTCTTTCTATTGCATGTAGCAATGGCTCTCTACCATGTGTTCTATAATAATGAGACTGGGTTCTGGTCTTCTCCAAATGTGATCAAGCTCTTACATCCCATACCAAAGACAACACCCTATTTGCCCTCAAACCTGACCCTCTCTCTTATCTCGAACACAGGCTTGAGGATGGGTTAGTTGACCTTACTGGTTTCTTGTTGCAACAGGTGGGCTTGTGCAATATGGTGATGTTTGCTCTCTCTCACAAACTCAGCTATGAGCACATACACCAGACTCAGCAGATGGTAATTCAATATGTGATCAACAGTTGCAATGCCTTTATCTCGCTCATCCCAATGTGTTCCTATGCCATCATGCTCAACATGACTTCTGGCAAGCTCAGTTTCCCAGTCCCACTGGATGACAGAGATAACACGGCTGTGCAAATCAATTGGATGCAACAGCTGCACAAGTCTTTCATGTACTCTTGGGTTGCATGCAGGCATATGTAGATCCCATCTAATCCTACTGTGGATGTGCACTGGTAGGATTCATCAAGACAAAGACACCCATGCCACCATTATGCTGAGGGTTTGACCTACAGCACCCTCCCCTCCAAGAACACTGTCTTCCTGATGTCATGTAGGCTGTACCAGCCATCAGTTCAGCCATTTAAGAGTGGCAACAGGATCCACCAGCATACTGTTATAAAAGGCTAGTTGGTCTTTATGACAGTTGCTCTACCCTCCCTCAATGCATATCTCAATGAATAGGACTTACTGATGTTCCCCTGCTGCTCAGCAGCCACCCATGTCTCTAACACTAGTCTGTCCAACACCTTTTCCTCTACCTAGCACAGGTGCTCCCCTGTCAACCCTCTCTATAAGTCTCCCTCCAGTGCCACCACAGAGGCTACACTAGATCAGTGATAGGGGTACAACACACCAGATCCTTTCTTTTGGCTGGCCTGCATGGTTTCCTGCAGTTATACAGATGGTTGACTGTGTTGTTGTTGCTCTTGCTCATTTTATTTTGTATAGCCTAATAACAATGCTAAAGAGGCCACTTGAGATCTGTTCAATTACATAGTGGCCTCTGCAGAATTTCCTTTCCCTGTTTGACCATACTGGGACTGTACCTCAGAGTTCTACCTCCAAGTGGTCAGGAATGACTATGTGCCTCTTCCCAATCACAGACTTCACCTCCTGTCAAGGAACAATGATATCTCCTGGCCATGATGAACCTGGTCTCATTGTTGCAGATGTTTTGTGAGGGTCACATGGGACTGTTGTTAATGGTCCACCACCTTCAGAGCTTGAGGCCCCTATCTTGACCATGTGTTAAAATTGGTCTTACTGTGCCAGTCCAGCTTGAGAGCAAAAACACCCCAACTATTGAGGATTATGTCATACAAGGTTAAGAAAGGTGAGCTGTTGAGTCACAAGGAGAATTTTTTTTTTTTATGCATTTTTTGCATATTTTTTATATCATCTAGTTAAATGGCCTGCCAGAGCCCAATTGTGGCTGTACAACAATACCTGCCAAATTTTGTAACCTTTAATGCTTAAAATCCATACATGAGGTGGATGACAATCTATCATTAATCCTACTGAATCAGCTGTTGCTTTAACCCAGTAGTAGATTTTAGCCAGAATTTACCTAAAAAAAATACATATTTTCTAACAACTTTTTGATTTGGGAAATAACATATCTTTCCAGAAACATATCTTTTATAAACCTTTTTGACTTAAAAGTATTTTTGGCAATCTCTATCCATCATAATCCAGGGTAAGATCTCAAGATTCTTATGTTTCTTGCTGGCTGGTTGCTACAGATGAAGAAGGCTTGTGATGAGATTCATTGGTACACCAAACATTCTTGTTAGTATTTCTTGAGCTGAGAATTCATACTTCCTCGGAGTATGTGATGGCCAGATTACATTATCAGTGATATGAATTGTCCAAAAAGCATTGGATACTAGACATGCAGTACAATGTGCCTTTATACCTGACTGAACCCTTTTTGAAAAACTGATGGATTGAGTTTAATCACAGTAGCATGTTTGGTGATGGCTTCAGTCTTAATCCTTCAAGACAATGGATTTGGACTTGTACAAGTTGATTGACCACCCTCTTGACAAGCAAAGCCTTTTGCACTTTGCAACCAGCCTTCTGAGCCAAAGATGCCATAGAGTTTTTAGAGCTACATCTGAGATGTTCAAGTGTGGCATTTTGGATTAGTTAAAAAGAAAGGTAGTAGACTTTATATCTATCTGAGTGGACAAGGAATAGAGACAAAACAACTGGATCCAGGAAAGTGTAATCTAACTAGATGTGTTCACCCATTAGTACTACACAGACTGAAACTAAACTTAAGAGCCACATTTACTGCCACCACTCTGAGAGACTTGTACTATAGACATAAATGGACATTAGAACAAGAATGAAACTGGAACACACCATTGACACAGGACATTGCAAGATCTAAGGCAAGTCACATTAATAATGGCATTATTCCAGGCACCACAGTTAAACCAGTTCAGGTTGAAAGAGGTCAACTCATACCCCTACCTGTCATACCTGAAAACAAAACCTGGTCTACCTGATATTTGTGGTAAACACTTGTTGGATCAACTTGAATTCATTATGCACAATATATTTATTACATTCAGGGAAGAAAGAGTACATTGATATTACAGTAGGGGTCAAAGACTGAGCAATTGATAACATAGACTGATTATCACATGATCAAGAAATTGGTTATTTTAGTACATAATTTCCACCCAGGTAGGTATCCTCTACTGATAATCAGTCCATGTTACCAAGTATCCCATACTGAGATTGTGTGTAAAAATATATTTCCAGTAACCCCTTGCAAACTCACAGAAGTAATTATGTCTAAGCTACAAGCCTTCAAAACTTCTCAGACATATTCTATTCAAGCCAAAAGAGTATATGCAAGACACATGTTTCTCTACTACAAGTCAAAAGGGTCCTCAAAGCAAAAGTTGTTAGAAAATATGGATTTTCCCCCAGTAAAAATGATGTTTTGGGGCCACATAGTGAGGTAAGGATAGTGGTCTAACAGCCATTGAGAATGTTGAAAGTCACACCAGCATCTGTTCTACAGAATGTCTGTGTCAAAGGCAGAAAGGGGTCTCAAAAGAGTTTGAGAAGAGGGAGAGGACCAATAGCCAGTAGAACACCAGTTTTTGAACTGACATAGCATCAGCATCCGTGAAACCAGGGGAGAAGCTAAGAGTGTCCATGCAACCCTGAGTAGAAGTCTAGACAGATGTAATCCATAAAGACATTACTGGGATATGTCTAGATGGATATAATCTGCAAAGATCACAAAATATAATAGCTTTTTAACCTGTTAGTACACACAGTTCAAAATTCTGGAACTTATCTCAACAATGGTCTCAATGGTAGTAGAAGAGCTAGAGTGTTACATGCACATGATATAACAAGATGTGACTTGATGTGGCTTGAGCATGACCTTTATAACTTGCTCCCAACTACAATGACATGGCTTTAGAAATTATATCTCTTTAGCCTGTGTCGTTGTAAGGTAGCCTCTATTCACCACTCTTTTGAGATTATATCTCTTTAGAGCAGTTTTGGTGGACCTCAGAATGTTCAACAGGTCTTTTTTTGCTAGGAGGGGCATCAGGAAAAACCCTTTTTGACCTGGCAAACCTGGCAAACTTGAGTAAACCTGAGTCAACCTAAGTCAACCTGAGCTGATCTGGGACTAACCTAGACATGACCTGGGCTGACCTGAGTTGACTTGGGCTAACCTAGACATGACTTAGGTTGACCTGGCTGACCTGAAAATTGAGACTTAAACCTGGGACTGACCAAGGTTGACATAGGTTGATCCAGGTCAACCTTGAGGCATCCAGGTTAAAAAGGGTTTTTCCTGATGAGGGAGTGCTAGAGGCTGTGATGTTTATGTTTTGACAACTAACAGAACCAGTCTCAGACATTGTTTTGCATTTATCAGTGCCTGCAGTTATTGTACCCATGAACAGCATGTGTCTTCAGTGCCAGTGGTTAATATAAATACCCATTAGTCTTGCTCAGCTACAATTCAACACATGTTTGCTAGCTGTTGGCCTCATGGCAACCACAACTGATTCTTCTGAGACAAATATAAAACATCTGATTCTGAATGCCCTCTAGTCAGTAAAATGACTACCGAACCTCAGCCTACGATTGAAGGAGTGATAAGTCAATTTTCTGAAACCTTATGGTGGTGTCTTATACCCCTCCAGTCATGCTCTAGGTCTTTCAGACCAGTTTCCATCAGATTTTGATGTTGTTAAGCCTTCTTTGCATATACAGCAAAATCCTGCTGCTATGGTTTTGATCAAGGTAAATTCTTCTCCTCATACACTTCTTTAACTTCTTGACAGTCCCAGCTCAGAAACATCAAAAAGCATGCAAGGATGCTGCTGAAGTGTGTGAAGCTTGTGCTCAAAAAGCAAAGTCCCACATTGTCACAGTAAGGTCTTTATAGCTCTGTGTTCACCTACATTAGAGCCTTCAGCTCTTCTATGGGCCTCAAATGCCTGTACATGTACACCTCCTTTATCATCAAACTCAAAACTTCACAAAGAACAACATGTTCTTGATAAAAATGATATATGAACCAGGGGTTCACCTCAGCTTGTATGACTCTGACAATGAAGAAGAGTGTGAGATTATCTTTGTAGTGAAAATTGTATATGCAGCAGAGATTTAGGATACACCCTGTTAAGCCCCTGGAGTACCATGTCAGTGGTGCAAAAGGAGAGATTTCAGCAAAATCTCTAGACCATAATGACATGTACTACATATCTATTACCAATAATGAATGCTACTACAAAATGACTGACTAACGAGGTTCCAGTCAATGCAGTCTCTTCAGACTACTTCAGATCATTCAGTGGAGCATGGTATCATGGCAGTTGTGACCCATTGCCTGGCTCCAAAAGAGGCAAGATGTATGGCCTGGGGTGGCACACAGCACAAGAAATGGGCAAAACCCTACTTTCAAGGGTTCTGGAAAGAGTATCCCCCTTATTGAGACATTGTTTTCTGAGCTTTCTGCTGTTGCATCTCTCTACAGGGAACATCTTAGTCTTCTTTTTCCAGGGGCCACTTTAGGATAGAATCTGTGGCAGAAGAGTATGTCTGTCTTAATGTCTTTTTATGCTCTACAAATGAGGTGTTTACTTGTTTGATGATCTTCTTGATGGTGTAAACAAGAAGCAAACTCACTCACTGTAATGAATATGGATTTCAGCAACTTTTTTCATACCTCATTGTAGGTGGCCTTTGGCTTCTGGTGGACTTGAATCTAAGGAAAAGAGACAGAACTGTCACTATTTCTCTGATGAAGTAGACCATTCTGTGGGGGGAGCCTATGGAATTGCAGTGGACTTCACAAGGTCTGATTGATATAAGACATTGGATTTCCAACTGAACATTGTAGAGCAGCAGGACACCTGATGCTGTAGGATCTATTGACAAGTCATCAGAGGAGATTCATGACAACTTTGGCAGGATTGTCATACCAGCCAAAATGCCAGCCTGGCAGGTTCCCAGCATCATGGCAGGGCAAGGCAAAAACACAGCCGGTATGGTAAATCTATTTTTAATATAATCAATTCATTAAAAAACACTAATAATACATTTGAGATTGGCAAGGTGTTTTTGGCAGATAATAGTGAAGATACTAATAATAGAAACCATTGAAGATGGACCATGGGACATGCCCAGATTAGGAAAGCCATAACTGTGAGAACTTTTGACTTCCTTATATGAACAGATGCAGAATTTTGATATGGTTGCAATGGTGACATCCATTTGCATCAAGGGAACATGCCTAAGCTGTAACCATGGGAACTTTTGACTTCTTTATATGGATAGATGCAGAATTTCAATGTGATTCTAGTAGTACTATTGGTTTTGCTATATATCTTGTTATTGCACAGTTTGTATTTTATTCACAAAAAGCTGGTGATGAAAATAAAAATAGACCCATACTTAGCATGTATACACCCTTATGAGCATGCATTTCTATAGGCTTATACTCAATAGTATCCAGTATTCAGCCTATAAACTGGCCCTATAGACTTCTATTCAATACTTGAGTATGTTGGTCAATGCCGGTCAATAGATATTGAATACCGGTCAATAGTGTGAATACTGGTCAATATAGTAGACTGGTTTATAGCTGATTGAATATATGTGTACAAACTAGTTTTATATCCAGGGGTGTTTCGACTTTATAAAACTCTGCTAGACTATCCAAGCCTTTGATAGATTCAATGTTCTAGATTTGAGGTCCACTATATACATAGATTTAGTGGGAATATCTATTAGCAGATCTATTAAGAAATAAAAAAGTGTGAAACCAGATGCCCAGGTCATGATCAACCACTCAGTTAATCTGAC
This sequence comes from Megacollybia marginata, assembly GCA_003313965.1. Lineage (NCBI taxonomy): Eukaryota > Fungi > Basidiomycota > Agaricomycetes > Agaricales > Porotheleaceae > Megacollybia > Megacollybia marginata. The sequence continues at coordinate 15,311 of QLOY01008588.1, forward strand.
TTTTTATAACAAGAGCATATAGAATCACATTAAAATTCTGCATCTACCCATATAAAGAAGTCAAAAGTTCCCATGGTCACAGCTTGTCTAATTTAGGCATGTTCCCTTGATGCAAATAGATGCACTATTACAACCACATCAAAATTCTGCATCTATTCATATAAGGAAGTCAAAAGTTCTCATGGTCATAGCTTGCCTAATCTGGGCATGTCTCCTTGATGGCTTCAAATGGATGTCACCATTGCAACTGCATTGAAATTCTGCATCTGTGCATATAAGGAAGTCAAAAGTTCCCATGGTTATGGCTTTCCTATTATTAGTGTTTTCATTATCTATGGAAAATGCCTGGTTATTAGTGTTTTTTATAGATTTTATTATTGTGTACCAAAAATAGATTTGCCAGCCTGCTGTGTCCTGCTATGCCATGCCATGATGCTAGAGACCTGCCAGGCTGGCATTTTGGCTGGTACAACAATCCTGCCAAAGTTGTCATGAATCTATGCAAAAGCCTTCTGATGACTTATGCATAAGGAAGTTATTGTGATCTATGCATTAATCCTACTGAATCAGCTGAATCAACTCACTTCTTTCAGGCTCTTTGGATAGTGACCTAGCTCTACAGTTTGGGCTCACTTATAATCTTGTCAGCAGTCACATGTCAGAGAAACCACATGCTCTACTCTATAGCAAAGTGTGCATCAGACTCAATGAGTCTGACAAGCAACAAAAACAGAGCATTTGATGCCTGTCATTCAGCATCATGATACATTGATGGAGATTGGTACAGAAGTTATGCAGATTGATGAGGAGAAGGGCAGGATGAAGGATGACAATATCAAACCAACATCAGGTGAGTCTCAACTGTTTTTCATACTTAGGTGAGTTTCTGATCTATTTAATGGAAAATCAGACACCAACTTGGTTATCTGATCTCAAGCCTACACTGCTGCAGGTCTTTTGTCACACAATAAAATTGTTTAGCAGGTTTCTTGGTCAGAAGGCACAAATAGGGCAGCGGACAACCCACCTCTACCTTCCCAATACCCAACCTCACCCAATCCGGACCTGGAGGAACCACGGGACCAGTCTAGAACACTTATCTTGGGAATTACCACCCAAGATAGCAGTTGTTTCCCAAAGACTAATGTTTATTACACATCATCACACCAAGCCCATGCAATAATGCTGTATTAGGGTCAAGAATGACTCTGAGATATGGGTAATTCCTTAGATTAATTAATTAATTCATCCAGACAGGATCTCTGACTCACCAATCTTGGGATCTTGTCACCAATCTTAGGATCTTGTCTTAATCTCACAGGATCTGATCTCTGACTGGAATATTGACTCACAAATCTAGGAACTCATCTTTGACTCAAGCACAGAGTCAAGACTGACTCAGAATTAAATCTAGTCAGAGATGAGTGAGTCAAATTGGCTAAATTTAGATTGTACCATTAGTATATAAACCCTGTAGCTCACCAGCTAATATCAAGTTTTCCCTCCTATCACAGGCTTGAAGCTAAACTCACTGAAGAGTCCCTTCTTGATTTGACTGGACCTAGGAAGACCCAGGGGCTTTGTTTTGCCACAAAGTTCAAGTCATTGTATTGACACCTTTTCTGAAA